>PVJN01065326.1:0-10287 GCA_004026805.1 Lasiurus borealis | reverse complement strand
ACCTAAACATCTCATTAGGCCGATAACTATGGAAGAAATTGAAGCAGTCATCAAAAAGCTTCCAGCAAACAAAAGCCCAGGAGCAGATGACTACACTGAGAGTTTTACCAGACATTCAAGGAAGAATTAAAACCTATCCTCCTCAGACTATTCAGAAATATTCAAGAAGAAGGAACACTTCCAAACACCTTCTATGAAGTCAGCATCACCCTAATACCAAAACCAGATAAAGATAACACAATGAAAGAGAATTACAGGCCAATATCTCTCACGAACATAGATGCCAAAATCCTCAACAAAATTCTAGCAAATCGGATCCAGCAGTACATCAGAAAGATCATACACCATGACCAACTAGGATTTATCCTAGGAAAGCAAGGATGGTACTATGTCCACAAATCAATAAACATGATACATCACATAAACAATTGAGAGATAAAAGTCACATGGTCATATCAATTGATGCAGAAAAAGCATTTGACCAAATCCAACACCATTTCTTGATAAAAACTCTCAGCAAGGTGGGAATAGACATCATAAAAGCCATATATGATAAACCCACAGCTCACATCACACTCAATGGGCAAAAACTAAAATCATTTCCCCTTAGAGCAGGAACAAGACAGGGATGCCCACTCTCACCACTCCTGCTCGACATAGTACTGGAAGTATTAGCCATTGCAATTAGACAAGAAGAAGAAATAAAAGGCATCCAAATTGGAAAAGGAGAAGTAAAGCTGTCCTTATTTGCAGATGACATGATACTGTACATAAAAAACCTGAAGGACTCTATCCAAAACTAGTAGACTTAATAAATGAATTTGGCAATGTAGCAGGATACAAAATTAATGCCAAGAAATCTATGGCATTTCTATACACTAATAGTGAAATTATAGAAAGAGAGACTAAAAAACCAATCCCATTTACCATACACCAAAAAATTAAGAAACCTAGGAATAAACCTAACTTAGCAGGTAAAAGACCTATATGCAGAAAACTACTGGACACTGAAAAAAGAGATAGAGGAAGACATAAACAGATGGAAGAGCATACCATGCTCATGAATTGGGAGAATCAATATCATTAAAATGTCCATACTACCCAAAGCAATCTATAGATTCAATGCACTACCCATTAAAATACTAACAACATATTTCACAGACCTAGAAAGAACTCTTCAAAGATTAATCTGGTACAAAAAAAGATCCTGAATAGTCACAGCAATCCTGAGAAGAATAAAGTAGGGGGGATCTCAATACCAGATTTCAAGCTATATTACAAAGCAACTGTTCTCAAAACAGCCTGGTACTGGCACAAGAACAGGCACATAGACCAATGGAATAGAATAGAGAATCCAGATATCCACCCAAACCACTATGCTCAATTAATATTTGACAAAGGAGGCATGAACATACTATGGAGTCAAGACAGCCTCTTCAATAAATGGTATTGGGAAAATTGGACAGATACATGCAAAAAATGAAATTGGACCACCAACTTACACCAAATACAAAAATAAATTCAAAATGGATACAGGACTTAAACATTAGAAGGGAAACCATAAAAACACTAGAGGAATCCACAGGCAGCACAATCTCAGATATATGCCAAAAGAACTTCTTCACTGATACTGTTCCAAGGGCAATCGAAGCTAAAGAGAAAATAAACAAATGGGACTACATCAAAATAAAAAGCTTTTACACAGCAAAAGAAACCGTCAACAAAACAATTAAAAACCCCACTGTATGGGAGAACATATTTGCAAATGTTATCACTGATAAAGGTTTAATCTCCAACATCTACAGCCAACTTATACAACTTAATAAAAGGAAGATAAATGATCCAATAAAAAAATGGGCAACGGACTTAAATAGACCCTTTTCGAAAGACCACAGAAGAAAGGCCAAGAGACACATGAAAACATCCTCAAAGTCGCTAATTATCTGAGAGATGCAAATCAAAATGACAATGCGATACCATCTCACACCTGTCAGAATGGCAATCATCAACAAATCAACAAACGACAAGTGCTGGTGAGGATTCAGAGAAAAAAGGAATCCTCATGCACTGCTGATAGGAACATAGACTGGTGCAGCCACTGTGGAGAACAGAATGGAGTTTCCTCAAAAAACTAAAAATGGAACTCCCATTTGACCCAGCAATCCCACTCTTAGGAATATATCCTAAGAAACTAGAAACACCAATCAGAAAGGATATCTGCACCCCTATGTTCATAGCAGCACAATTATCAATAGCTACAATTTGGGAACAGCCTAAGTGCCCATCAGCAGATGAGTGGATCAGAAAACTATGGTACATCTACACAATGGAATCCTATGCTGCCATAAAAAAAAAATCGTTTTTTTTAAATATATTTTATTGATTTTTTTAACAGAGAGGAAGGGAGAGGGATAGAAAGTCAGAAACATTGATGAGAGAGAGACATCAATCAGCCGCCTCCTGCATGTCCCACACCGGAGATGTGCCCACAAGCAAGGTACATGCCCCGGACGGGAATCGAACCTGAGACCTTTCAGGCCACAGGCTGACGCTCTATCCACTGAGCCAAACCGGTCTCTGGGAAAAAAAACAAAAGGAATTCTTACCATTTGCAGCAACCTGGATGGAACTGGAGAGCCTTATGCTAAGTAAAATAAGCCAGTCAATGAAAGAAAAATACCACATGATCTCACTCATTTGTGGTTAATAAAGAACATTATAAACAGATGAACAAAAAGATAGAGACAGAGGCAGTAAAGCATCAAACAGACTGTCAAATTACAGCAGGAAGGTTAGGGAAAGGTGGGGTAGATAAGAGATCAACCAAAGGACTTGTATGCATGCATATAAGCATAACCAATGAACATAGACACTGGGGGGTTAGAGTATGCCTGGGAGGGGGGGGCAATGGGAAGATATGTATACATGTAATACATTAATAAAAATAAATAAATAAATAAATAAATAAATAAATAAATAAATAAATAAAAAGAAAAAAACAAAAGAAACATGGTAACCTCAATTTAGGAACTCTCTGTCCATTTATGTAATCTGTGACATGAATTATGATAAACAGAAACTCTAACACTATGGACACAGATTTGAACTAGTACCCTACCTTTGAAAAGAAAATAAAAACATCCTCTTCCTTAAGCATAGAAATTTGCAGGATGCACATGCTTTTGTAAATTTCATCACATGTAATTCTCAGTGTGATCCCCAACAATATAAATTAAGTAAACTTGGGCTCAATGGCTATTCAAGGCCATTCAAAGCCAGGACTCTAATCCAGTTCTTCTGGGTGGATGGGACCCCAACTCTAGAGCTTTTCCCACCAAACCAGAGAGATCTGCATAAATGTTTACTAGTACGTATAATCCCATTTACTTGGAAACACAATGAATGAAGTGGGCATCGTGGCCATTTGTGATCTATGGGATACAAAGTGGAACTTGGTCCCTTCCACTGAAAATTAAATACAGACCAAAGAGCTGATTTCCATTTAACTGAGAGTAGAGAGAAACATGGATTTGACTTACACAGCAGGGATTTGCATAAGGCAGAGGCAGGGCACCGAGAGCATGGAGCTTTGGAGGATGGGGGCAGTAGAATCCTCAGAAGGGATTATCTGGCAAAATGCAATGCACTGGCACTTCTGGTCTGGAAGATTAGAGAGTAACCTATGCAGACACTGGAAGAGGCTTTTTAAGTCCTTTCAATTATTATAGGAATTCTGGTGCAGAGCAGCCAGCCAGCCAAGGTGCGTAGGTAGCGGGCCATCCACATGTCCTCTCTTACTCTTGGACTCTAGAGAGATACGTCCTAATAACTCTAAGAACCACAGGCCCTCACTCCCAGTCTCCCCAGCTGTGGAAGGGGAGGGAGGACACAGGTAGACAGAGCTGACAGGCAGCTGGAAGGTAATATCACTTGGAAGTGTTCACCTCACCTCAGGGAGCCATGTCCTATTCTGCACCTGAGAACCAAGGCCTGGAGGTGACCACCTGGCAGCGGGACTCTCTGCCTACTGGGAGGGTCATACAGGCAGCTATGAATCCCCCTTGTCCCTGGGCAGACCCAAATGACCACTTGCATCTTTGATACTTTGTCCAGAGGAGCCTCAGATGTTCTTTCCGCCCAGTGGAACTGGGCTCCAGATATGAATATCAAACCATAACTTCAAATGTTTCTTAAATGCTCATGACTCTAAAAATTGAGTCCAGACCCTTCTCCAGAGCTCCAGCCCAGGGGTCAGGAACCTTTCTCTGCAGAGGGTCACATAAAGTCTCTATTACACAGTCTTACTTTTTATTTAAACAACCTTTGAAAAATATGAAGAGCATTCTTCTACTGGGGCCATTGTTTGCTGCTCTGCACCTCCCTCTACATTCCTCATTTCTCCCTTTTCTACAATCTGCCACATTCTTTTTTATTTTTATTCTTACTTTTCTTTCTTTTCTTTTCTTTTTCTTTCTCAAAAGCAGGAAATCTTAAAATCTCAGAGCAGCATGATTTACAGAGGCACTAAAATGTCACACAGGGACATGCTAAGTAACACTGAGGATTTTGTATTAGTTATCTATTGTTGTGAAGCAAACAACCCAAAAGTTTGTGGCTTAAACCCAGAGTGAAGCATGTATTATTATCATCCCCAACAGTTTCTATGGGTCAGGGATTCAGAACTGGCTTAGCTGGCCAGTTCTGGCTCAGAGTCTCCCAGGAAATTGCTGTCAAAATATTGAGCAGGTTGACAAGCAGATCCTAAAATTGATTCTAGATGTTTGGCATTTCCATATAGACAAAACAATCTGTAAAAGAATGAAGTGTAGGAATTGCACATCCCAATTTCAAAACATACTCTAAAGCTGTAGTTATCAAGATTAGGGTGGTGCTAGACCCATAGTTGGCAAACTGTGACTTGCGGGCCACATGCGGCTCTTTGGTCCTGTGAGTGTGGCTCTTCCACAAAATACCACGGCCTGGGCGAGTCTATTTTGAAGAAATTGTATTGGAAGAAGTTTAAAAATTTTGGCTCTCAAAAGAAATTTCAATCGTTGTACTGTTGATATTTGGCTCTGTTGACTAATGAGTTTGCCGACCACTGTGCTAGACCATAAGTAAGTCCTTAGATTTATAGCCAATTAATCTTTGTCAAGGTGCAGGGCAGTTCATTGTGGGAAGGGTAGCCTGTTCAATAAATGATGCTGAGAAAATTAAATGTAGACTCTCGACTCACATGATACATGAAAGTTAACTCAAAATAGATTTTAGACATAAGCATGAGAGCTAAAGCAGTAAGACATTTAGAAGAAAATATTGGAGAAAACTTTAGGACCTTGAGTAAAACAAGAATTTTGTAGATAGGACTTAAAAGGAAAACAAGGATACATTGGATCTCATCAAAATTCAAAACTTTGGCTCTTTGAAAAACAATGAAAATGAAGTGTCAAGCAACAGATTGAGAGAAAATATTTGCAAAATACCTACTGATAAAGAACTTGCATTAAGAATTTACAAAGAACACTTAAAGCTCAGAAAGACAAATAATCCAATTATAAAAGATATCAAAAGATATGAGTAGATGTTTCACCAAAGAAGATATACAAATGGCTACTACACAAAGGCAAGACACTCAATGTCATTAGTCATAAGACTTATGTAAATTAATACAATTTCAACTCACTGAAATATCTATCATAAATAACACAGACACAAGCAAATACTGGTGAGAATATGGAGAAACAGGAACATTCAAACATTGCTGGTGGGAATGTAATGATGTAGCTACTGTGGAAAACAGCTTGGCAGTTCTTCAAACAAACACAGTTATCATATTCAATTTCACTCAAAAGTCTATACCCAGGAGAATAGAAAACACATGTACACACAAAGACTTTACATGTGAATATTCATAGAAACTTGAATCATTACAGCCCAAATACCCAACAACCAGCAAAACAAAATGTGTCACATTCATTTAATGAATACTATGCAGCAAAGAAAATGGAACAAACTCTTGATACATACAGTAATATGGATGAACCTCAAATACATTATACTAATGATTCTATTTATATTAAATGTCCAGAAAAGGCAAATTTATAGAGGCATGGTTAGGTTGGCAGTTGCCCAGGGCTGGAAGTGAGATGGAGAATGGTTCAATTTTCTAATATGTAAAGTATATTCCAATCATATTACTGCAGGGCAGGCTTCAGTCACTAGAAAGCTCACATGAGACTACAGGATTCACTTTCAAGGGGGTTTACTCACATGTCCAGCCAATTGGTGCTGGTTGTTGTGGGAGACCTCAGTTGTCTGTACAAAAGGCTCTTCAAGCAACTGCTCAAGTATCTTCTCCTAGAGTAAATGACCCAAAGAGAAAGAATCAGATACCATCTACCCTCTCTATTAACTCTCCTCGCAGGTCAGAGCTACAGTGGTCAAACTAAGAAATCAAGAAAGGTTCAGTTGCCAGAAGGGAGGGGCCTTAGGGGTTTGGGTGAAAAAGTGAAGGGATTAAGAAATACACAATGGCCGAGACCGGTTTGGCTCAGTGGATAGAGCGTCAGCTTGTGGACTGAAAGGTCCCAGGTTCAATTCCGGTGGGGGGCATGTACCTTGCTTGCGGGCACATCTCCACTGTGAGGCATGCAGGAGGCGGCTGATCGATGTCTCTCTCTCATCGATGTTTCTGACTTTCTATCTCTCTCCTTTCCTCTCTGTAAAAAATCAGTAAAATATATTAAAAAAAAAAAAAAGAAATACAAAATGGTAGGTAAGAAATAGTTTCAGGGAAGTAAACTATACCACAGGGAATACAGTCAAACACACACACACACACACACACACACACACACACATAAAAGCCCAATATGTTAAGTGTCCTATCATCTGGTTGGCTGTTCAATCAATCAAAGTGTAATATGCTAAGGCTGCTCAACCACTCACTATAATGTGCACTGACCACCAGAGAACAGTTGACTAGTTGCTATGATGTGCATTGACCACCAGGGGGCATATGCTCCAACTGGTAGATTAGCTTGCTGCTAGGCTCCAGCTGATTGGGATTAAGTAAAACAGGCCAGACCCTTCCTGGAGCTTTCCCTCGGTCCCCCTCACCCCCCACTGGCTGGTTAACCTCCTGTGTCCTTCCCTGGCCCTGATCGTGCACAAGTGGGGACCGTCAGCCCAACCTGCACCCTCTTGCAATCTGGGACCCCTCAAGGGATGTCGGAGGGCCAGTTTCAGCCAGGTGACAGAACAACTGGTCGCTATGACATGCACTGACCACCAGGAGGGCATACGCTCAATGCAGGAGCTGCCTCCTGGTGGTCAGCGGGTTCCCATAGGGGGAGCACCACTCAGCCAGAAGCTGGGCCCAAGGCTGGTGAGCACAGTGACAGTGGAGGGAGTCTCTTCTGCCTCTGTGGCAGCACAAAGGATGTCTGACTGAGCTGCAGTGGTCAAACTAAGAAATCAAGGAAGGTTCAGTTGCCAAAGGAGAAGGGTTTTAGGGGTTTGTGTGAAAAAGCAAAGGGATTAAGAAATAGAAAATGGTAGGTATGGAATAGTTGCAGAGAAGCAAACTACCACAGGGAATAATCTCTCTATATATAAAAGCCCAACATGCAAAGTGTCCCCTCCGGAGTTCAGACATCCCTCGAGGACTCCTGGACTGCGAGAGGGCACAGACCAGGCTGCAGGACCCCCCACCCACCCATCCAGTGCATGAATTTTATGTACTGGGCCTCTAGTTATAAAATAATATTTAATATAAACTGTAACTGGAAAATAAAATAATAAATTCATACTAGTTGCTAAAAAAAAAGAAAGATGCCCCAGATGGATTTCTTGAATGAGTCAAGCTTTCTCTAAGGCATTTAATTAAAATTACATTACAAACTCTTTTTGTTTGTTAAAAGCAGCTCTCTTTGTTCTAGATTTGGATTTCATTGTCTCATCTATACAAATGAATAATGAAAACTAATAAATGTTTTTAAAGTGAATTAACTGGAGCTGCTAGTCCATGGACCATATGTTGAGTAACAATGTTCTATACTATCCACCCCACCCCATGCCACACCACCATACTCTGTCCCTGAGATCACACACAAACTTTTTTCCACTGATTTGATTCATAAAAATAGGCCTCTTGGGAAAGTCTGTCCCACTACGTCATCTTTATGCCCAAACACTTCTGAGTAGAAATAGTTAATCTAACATGAGTTCCTACTAAATACTAGATATTTTACATAGATTACTTCACACTATTTTCACAATAACCCTAGTTATTACCTGTCTCAATTTATAGGAGGAAACTGAGGCTCAAGTATAACATAACTTGCCAACATCGTCTGGCTAGTAAATAGCAGAAATGGGTCGTGAACCCCAGCAGTCTGCGTGAAGATTCACACATAATTGTTTTTATATTATTCTGATCTCAGTGGAGGAATACAGTTTATATACTCAAACCGAATCCACATGGCTGGGACCAGGATGGAGCCGCCCTTGTTTGGAACCGCCCTTGTTTGAATAATACAATCAACTTATCAGCCAGGAGAAGAGAGCATGAAGTTCTCCTGACCTTATTGTCAGCACCAGGAAACTCCCAAGCAATCTATTAGATTTTGACTGACAAGGAAAAATTAGAGACATGGCCAACTTGATCAAACAGAAGATTAGAAACAAATTTTAAAGAGAAAAGAAATCTTTTAGAAATTAAAAATTAGGTAATAGTATGTAACAAGAGTTGGAGAACTATGACCCACAAGCCAAATATAACACATCATAAAAACTTTGAAAATAAAACTTTATTGTAACATCACTGCACCCACTGCCTATAGCTGCTTTTGCAGAGTTTAGTAGTTGCAACAGAGACCACATGACCTGCAAGTCTGGAAGATTTTACTATCTGGCTCTTTAAGAAAAGTTTGCTGACTCCTGGAAACAGTTGATAGGTGTCTGGTTAGAATAGGACATACAGTGCATCGGGCAAGAAAGCGCCACAGAAGACAGAAAGCAGATGAATCCTCCATCTTTATAGGAAATCATGAAATGCACCAAAGGGAGAAAATGAGGAAACAGATTATAGTGTGGTCAAAAAAGACTTTCATTTGCTCAAACAAGCCATGACCAACTTTGTAAGATCGGACAAGCGAGTGTTGTCCAGACAGGCTGCTCAGATGTCCCTCTGCATCTCTAGAAACCAGAGTGGCAGGGAACGCTGGAGGCAACTCACACAGCCCTTCAGGTCCTGGCAGTCTGCAGCCCCTTCCTAAGGAACCCATGCAAACGTCAGGGAAGGACAATGGAAACAGAACAGAAGCCAGGAATAAACACCCAGTCATCAGTAATTCAACAAGTATTTACGGAGTGGACACAGACATCATTTTGGCAATAACAGCAGGGCAGAAATAAGAATAGCAGCCACATGGGGCTTTGTGCCTGGTTCTTAGCCCCTTTAACAGATATAACAACTCGGTTCTATTGTTTTCTAGATGAGGAGGCTGAAGCTCAGAAAGCTTACCCAGGTGTTCAGTGCCGCAACTGATTGGAAGGATTGGGAGTTAAGGGTGCCAGGTCTCTTCTGCTCTGAATAGGGACCAGTCAGTAAATCGTAAGTGCTAAAAAGAGAACTCAGGAGCTAGGAAGAGAACTTAGGATTCCCTAACCACCCCATCGGCATCAGAACAGGGGGTGCCTGCTCCCCAGCAGGTACAGTGTCAAAACCCTTCATCATTCGCTGACAGTCACTCTGGGGTTTTCAGTCCTTTGTGCATTTGTGTTTCTGGTGGGGCTGAAAACCACATAGGACATTTAGGACCCTGAGGCCTAGTGATAAATCCCAGTGGCCATGGGCCCTGCAGAATTGCCGACTTGCCTCAGATTACTGGGTGGAGCTCTTTGTACGACAGAGAAGTGCTAAGAACACTGTCATCCTGTTAAGTTTTTAAACCATAGAACCCTGCAATCCCTGGATCTAGGTGTCCTCTGCTATTGATGTAGACAAAGGAAAAGTGATTTGGCCAAGGTCACACAACTAGTAAAGATCAGATTCTAGGCTAGACCCTAGATGAATTAACTCCAACTTCAGATTGTCCCTAATCCTTACCCCTTTCTATCACACTTCATTCTCTGGGAACTAGATCTATAAAGAGCCAAACTAAGAGTGTAACTAGGAAAACTAGTCTTTGCTACAAACAGCAAAAATGCTGTCTGGGTTCAGCTAAGCAAAGATCAGACTGCTGCTCAGCGAGAGAGAGAGCTGGAGAGAAAGCGGCTTCTTTT
>PVJN01065325.1:0-10271 GCA_004026805.1 Lasiurus borealis | reverse complement strand
AAATCTGTAATTAATTCAAATGGTTAGAGATTTTTGATTGCTCAGTCACCGAACTACAAAAACAAAAGCCCACACTTGATTAAGTTATGATAGCCTGTAATAAATCATTTGAAGTCATTCATTTGGAAATGAAACCCTTTGTAACCTTTCCTATTTATTAAAACATATCAATCTAATCAATTTAATTTTCAACACAGATACTGCTTTTCCCTGTCAAAAGGTACAATGGGATTTCTACTGAATGGAAGTAATTAATGTTTAACTAGAGAAAGAAAGGATTCTGTTATTTAAGGATTTCATTTTATTATTATTTTTAATGTAGCAATGGTTGTCCTGATGGTTAGTACTTGGCTGAATGAATTGAAGTGAGGCTCCCTGGGCAGCGGCTGACATCATGACTGATTGGGTGTAGAGCAGAGAGTGTGAATGATAAATTTTGAAAGGCTGTGGAAATTTGTGAGTAACAAAAGTAGCTACGCTTCCTAAAATCTAACCATTTGTTCTAAGCAACAAAAGAAGACTCAAAGGCGTTTGTTGAATGAAATTATTCTAAAACAGGGTACAGAGGAATTAACAGTTATCTCCACCCACACCATCCAGCCAGCAGCCTGTGTGCCCAAGGAGATGAATCACAAATGTGTGCTGTTTAACATGGTATAAATGGAACTAACTCGATAATATCCCCATTAATGTTATTATGATAGTCTCATGTATTCAGCCTTCTTGATCTATTCATGCTTTTTGAAATAAAAAGGAGAGCACATAGAAATAGAAGCCATCCAAATAGCGTTTGCATGGACAGGTTAATTATTAATTCAAGAGTATTCAATATACTCAATTTATAATAAAAGTGGCAGAAATCATTTAAAATATTTAAAAACTAGCTAGAATCCTTGGCTAATATATATAATACCTATGTACACTCGAGGAGCTGATTCTTTATAACTCAGTTTCCATATATATAAACTGCCTACTTGGCTGAATATATGTAAGATTCTGCAAGTAAAACACATAATAGAAACTTTGGCAAATGGTAAGTGTTCTTATATTGGACAGTGGAGGTAGTGGTTGTGGTAATAGTGGTGATCAGCGCTAAATACAATTTCAAAGTATATCTTACTTAATCCTAACAAGAATCTTCTAAACTACTTAAAACAAATCAGCCAAGGGGAGCAGAAGATGCCACCCCAAAATATGACTGTAGAAGTTCAGGACATCCCACCCTGAAATACTGTTTTGGAATACTGATTATTTTGAGCTGCATCACAGAAAAAATAATAATAATAATAACACAGCAAATGCAGGAAGAGGCTTTCTCTAAATGCCTACATCTACCTGAAGACAGAGCTTCCATGGAGAACTCAACTGTCCTAAATCCCTCCTTGGAAGTTGCATCAACCAGGGAAGACTGACACTTATCGCCAGAGGAGGCTAGAGTTGACACTACACCCAGACACACTATCACAAACTATCACACCTCTCATCAGTTCTTTCAGAGGCCTGCTCATTTTTCCTAAAATCCATTCCCTCTCCCCTAAGAGGCCTACATCCTCTTACTATTTCACGATGAACATGGCACTTAAGACTAAAATTCTTAGCCACCTTGAGGAGTTACTCATTTTTTTTCCCCTGGGTACCTCCCATGTGTACACTATATATACATCTTAAACTTCCGTTTGGACTTCTTTTGTTAATCTTTTATTACAGGGGTCTCAGTGAAGAACTCAGAAAAGGTAGAAGAAAATTTATTTTCCATCCTTACACTCCACACCAGTAACAACTTAATAGGGTAATCTGACTCATGTAAAAATTTAGTTCTCTCCAAAGGCCTCTTTTCCCCTAAGATATCCTATGCTTTCAATGAAAGGGATATAACTTGATTGAAAACAGAAGAGGGTGGGGGAAAGCAACTTTTCTTAGGAATAAGAACTATATCTTAAAGCTTTGCAAAAGCTCAAGGTAAAAACTAAAAACATGGCAGTATTTTATCAACACTATTAATAAATTAAAAATTACCTTTCAGTGCTTTCGATTTTCCCAGTTTTTCAAACTACATATAACACCCACATTCTACTGACAGAAGCTTGTCCAAAAAAAATGTAGCATCTATAAGGCAGAGGGTCAAAATCATACACTGACTGAGTGGCAGTCTATTCAATACAACTGAAGGACACCAAAAAAAAAAAAGGACTCCCTTTTCCAAAACTATCTGTAGGATCTCCTCAGTAATGGTTTTCAGTGTTTGTCACTCAGAGATCAGAATCTTCCATTTTATCCAGAAAATAAAAGAGAACAGTTTTAAACTAGACAGTTAACACTATAGTTAAAACGTTCTACAGACAGTACCAGATTTTAAAACAGATTCATTGATTTGATTTAATAAGTCTAATAGACATATAAATTACATCTTTGTACACTGCTACTTTCACAAAGTAATATTTTATAGACATAATTCAACAGGATTTGCTTTGTGAAAAAGCAAGCTACTTACTTTCAGAAACAAAGGTACACAAGATCATATCTTATAATGATAATATATTTTGGAAATATGAGTCTTCATTTCCAAATGAAGTTTCAAGTAAAGCCTTTGTTATTTACACTTTCTCAAGACACTGTTTTGACACGAGGTAATCTTAGTTTTCTGAGAAAAGAAGACCAAATAAATCCCTTAATTCTAATTCAGTATGTATCATCCTTACTGCAGATGGATTTTAAATCCTTAAGCAATTTATCTATCACAATATAAAGCAAGAAACTGACTCTCAACTGCTGATTTTGATTTCATAGATCTACTGAATTTGCAAATCTGCTGAAAGGCACACTAGGGCATCAAAAGCTCCCTCAAGGCTAGGTTTGCAGACATTTACCATGAAAGGGTTATGAGTTTGTCTTTGTTCCCAGCCCCAGACTTTCAGTTAACCAGAGAGATTTGTTCTGTGTAAAGAGTCACTTTACCTTGTGTTTCATTTCCTGTGACTTTCAGCATGTCATGTGCTGGTTCTGATTTTCATGGCTGCACTCCCACACTGGTCACCCTCATCATATAATTTGCCAAAGCAACAGGAAAAAACATTGTTATTAAGCTAGCTTTGTTTTTGGTGTCTTCTCAGAAAACTTAAGTAGCCCCTATTTCACAACATTCTTTAGGAACCACATATGTAAATTATCCATCCTATACAGCCACAAAAACTGGTTTACCTTAGATGACAAACTATAGGATCCCTTTAAAAACACATAAGATATACTATCAATGCATACTGGAGTCTTATCTTTTTAAACCTCTGTGTATTATAACAAGATCGACTATTTTATAGAAAACTTGGTGAGGGGTGAAAATAGATTTAGCAAAATCACAGCAATTATTAACGTGATGTGCAGTTACAGAAATTTCAGTACTTTCATCATTTTTTTTTATATTTATAACGATAGCCAAGAAACTTCCCAGGATTGTTTTGTTGTTGTATTACTTTTTGTCATGAAATTTAGAAGAATTTATCGTTGAAATAAACAAACCAGGTTAAATTTACTTTTTTTCCTATTATAAAATGTTATACTTCAGCCATAATGAAAAATGAGTATATGTTAAAGTATGAAGGTTAATTATGAAATAATTCTCAAAAATAATTTATAAATATGTACATATATGGTTATTTAATTAGAAAACAAAAGGAGCCTAGAGTGATACTTAGATGGCCATTAGTATTAAACAACAGTATTAAACAACACTGGATAATAGCTCCACAGAACAGGAAAGGGAACCAATAGGGAGCACCTATTCCCATACTCATATGATATTAAAACACCTCTCATTAAAGGGCAGAATATTATTTTATATGGCATCTCATTAATCATATCCCACTAAATATAAGATGCCTCTTATGATAAGATAGAACGTAATTTTATGTACCATTGAGGAAAAAAGTATGTTGTCATTTAAAGCGATAGACTATTGGTTTTTATGATGTATCCAATTTCAGATATGTTAAGGTATGTACATAATGTAGAACTTGGAAAGGATAATTATAGTATGTTCCAGGCAATGTGAGAAACTTTTAAGTTCATTATTCTTTTTCATCCTTAAAAACCACAAAAGAGCTTTTCATATGAAGTGGAGAAACTGGTACAAAGAGATTTAGTTACTTGTACTAGTAACACAACTAGAAAGACAAGAGCTAGGATTTTAAAAGTACATTGGTTGACACCCCTCCTTAATGCTTAGTGCTGGCCAGATCTGAATGTTTATCTTACAAATAAACATTTGGAACCAATTAAAAAGTGAGTAAACACATATTTGGAACCAATAGAATATGCTTCACTATTCGGTCACTGTCATCTAGGTGTTATCAACCAATACAACATTAATCAGAACACTCTTATCTGAGTCCATTAATTTCTGATTTAGGAATGAGGTTGTGAGGTGGAACACATTGGTAAGGCATTTATTCAAATTATATTCAGTACAAATGTGTATGTCATAAGAAGCAAAATAAGTCAGAAGGCTGAATTCTGAGTACCTCAGCTATTTATATACTTCCATTTACAGGAAAAGGTAGACTTTTAATATCATTGTGAGGAAATGAAAACAAATCCATTTAGGAATGTCTGAGCAACTGCTTTAAATCAGATGGTTTTCAGGTAAAAGCAAGAAGACTTTATTCAATAGAAACACAGCAGAAATTGTGTTTTATGCCGATCCCTTTCAAAATGCTCCAGGTATCTGCACTCTTTCTTCTGGTGAGTCAGCTCGGTGGCTCTTTCCCCCTCAACACAACCAACAGTTGAACTTGACTTCAGTGTCTTCAGCTTCACTAAACCTCCAGCTGCTGCACAATGTGTCTCAGCAATTTGACAATTGTTTGCACCTCATTCCTGTTCTTCCCAGCCAAGTGTGCTGTGTCTAACAACTCGACGGGACTGAACAGAGGAAGCAAAGAAGGTTCACCTGAGTTGTCTGTGAAATTCCTCCTCACTGTTCTTTGAGGCCTCAAACTGCACAGATGATCTTAATAAATTACAAGTCAGAGATACAGTCAAGCCACTCAGGCACACATATGTCAAAATGATTCTAAGTTTGTTGGTCAGGGAAATTCTATTTGCCTTTCCAGTAGAGGAAACTGAAGAAAGGAGAACATTTTGAGACAGGCTTTTCTATGCCCAGAAAAGCATCTAAAACTTGCCACCTGGGTAGGGTATTTCTTACCTTACCGCTGGCTACCTCCCAGCTATCAGGATTGTCTCTATTTGACTCAGGTCTCTGACTTTGATATGAACAAGGCATATCTTCTGCCATTTTTATCAGTCACCCCAATACCACCATGCATTGGAGGCAGAGCATAACCGTGAATGGACTGGAGTAGGAAATTTTAAAAATCCATAGTTTCTTTAAAAAATGGTCAAGCTATGCATACACAGTTATACATAAACACACACACACATTTCTATACAGACAAAAGATAATTACAAATGTGTACGAGCTCGCTATTTAGTAGTTAAACAATAATCTCCTTTCCATTCCACTATAAGGGCCTTCCAGATAAGCTGTAGTAAACGTTACTATTCTTATAACTATAGCCAAGAAACATCCAGGATTGTTTTGTTGTTATATTACTTTTTGTCATGAAATTTAGAAGAATTTATCATTGAAATAAACAAACCAGGTTAAATTTACTTTCTTTCCTATTATAAAATGTTATACTTCAGCCATGATGAAAAAATGAGTATATGTCATAAGTATTAAGGTTATTTTAATTCTAAAGAAACTAGAGGCCCGATGCATGAAATTCTGCAAGAGTCTTGGCCCCGGCCCCCACCCCTGTTATACCCCGGCCCACTAGCTTTGTCTGGAAGGAAGGACATCTGGAAGAATGTCTGGTCTAATTAGCATATTATACTTTTATTATTATAGATTTTGGCTTCTCTATAAGTTGTACTTGTTTCCTTACTGAGGTTCATGCTGACTTCAGTATTAATTATGGCTTTATATTTCTAACTACAAATTTTATACAGGGTCAACTGACACTGAAGAAAAAAACATTGCCATCATATTTACTCTAATGGGAGCAATATTTGCTCCTCCCTTATTAGCTGCATGATTTAAAAATTAATGATGAATAAAACTGCCATTTTTTTTAACATCAGAGCTTAAAAGGGATGCTTCCTAAAAAGAAAAGCAGTATATTGTCAACCAGCAAAAATTAAATGATAAGCTCTAACATTAATAAACGTTTACCATATTTTAAATATCATGCTAATTACTTACATAATTTTATTTAATTTTCATAACAATAATTTTACAGAAAAGACCAAGAAACAAAGAATTCAACTAAGTGACCCCAAGTCACAAAGCTCCTAAGTGGTGAGCTGTGTTAACAATCTAGACATTCTGTCTTTAGTCTCCTATTACTATCTCCTTACATTATATTGGAGTCACTAACTTTGTCTTTTTTCTGTTTTAAAAATTTATCCAATCTGACCCTGGCTGGGTAGCTCAATTGGTTGGAGCATCATCCTGATGTGCCAAGGTTGTGGATTCGATTCCCAGGCCAGGAAACACATACAAGAATCAGACAATGATATAAGTGGAACACTCAATTAATGTTGTTTTTTTCTTTCTCTGCCTCCTCTCTCTCAAACCAATAAAAAAAAATTTTAACTACCCAACTTGAACAAA
Source organism: Lasiurus borealis (assembly GCA_004026805.1). NCBI lineage: Eukaryota > Metazoa > Chordata > Mammalia > Chiroptera > Vespertilionidae > Lasiurus > Lasiurus borealis. The sequence continues at coordinate 3,601 of PVJN01065325.1, read as the reverse complement.
GAAAGCAATTATGAGAGAATATTTGGTATATCAGTATTCAAATATTTTCCCAGTTCAAACATTTGAAAAAGTTGATTTAAAAGTTCTAATTATCATGACATGAGAAAAAAAAAAAAAACACTATTATGTTAGAACTTATAAATGGGTATCTTAATATAATACAAATTATAATCGTGCCATAAAGATAATTATTGCTATAATATATATCCCTATAATTTACTATGCAGCATGCTAATAATCTTCTAATGTTGGAAATGACCAGTGAAACAAATTATTTATGTCATCATTATTTAATTCTGGTACAATGATAAGTATCTCATTAGTCAAAGATAAAGTATGAAAAGGAGAAAGATAGTATGAAATATAATAAGCAAACGTTTCTCTGAGAGGACGCTAATATTTTCTATGGATGAAAATATTTTAAAGCATTCCTTGCTAATAGCCTATACTGTTCACATAATTCAAATGGAAAGACAGTGGTACCGATTTGAACCTCTGAAAGAAGAAAAGCTTGGAAATTAGGAAATGAAAATAAAATATAATGAGGCTATTTTAAACTATTAGAATTCCTCAGTTGTGCTACATCATGAAAAAGTATACCTCCACACTTCATGATATCATATATCTAAATGTGTACACTATTGTGTGTATATGTGCATATAAATGTATAATTTTAAATTTTGCACTATTTATTTATTTTGACCCATCCTGTTTTTAGGGACTAGCGGCCTAGTTTAAAAATCATGTGAGGATAACAACTTTAGCATAACCAACTACTGTTTATTGAAATATTCTATTAAAATGAGACTACCCTAAACATTAAAAATCATTGAAAAAGTACAGAAACTAAAACAGAGAAAGTGAATCTTAATACAAAGTGTTCAACATGGGACTGGCCTGGCGCCCTCCTTCAATGCCTCTACACAAAACGGAACGGTCTCGGTTTACTTTCAGTTCTGGAAGACCATTAGCCATAAATCCCTAGTAGAGAGAACCTCATGTTTGTTGGTGATATTGAATCATTAAACATGAATTAGTGAAAGTAAAGCTGGACATTGCTTTTCTTCTAATAAACTGAGAGAGGCCTTTGACTTTTATAATTACTAAAAATATAGCATCCTGTTTACCAAAAAAGAAAATAGAACTTCAAAAAGGAAATGTACAAAAAACTAGTGACCTCTATTTAAAAAGAAAAGTGATGGCCAAAAATGATTTGGCTCAGTGGATAGAGCATCAGCCTGTAGAGTGAAAGGTCCCAGTTTCGATTCTGTTCAAGGGCATGTACCTTGGTTGCAGGCACATCTCCAGTGGGGAACGTGCAGGAGGTAGCTGATCAATGTTTCTCTCTCATCGATGTTTCTAACTGTCTGTCCCTGTCCCTTCCCTTCCTCTCTGTAAAAAAATCAAAAAAATATATGTTTTTTAAAAAAGAAAAGTGATGGATTTTATAATTTTTAAAGAAATATTTTTCTGATGTATCTTTTCAGGCAAGGAAAACAAAAGGAAAATTAAACAGATGAGACCACACCAAACTAAAGTATAGCACAGAAAAATAAATAAAAAATCATAAAAACAAAAAAGACAACCTACTAATTGAAGAACATATTCACCAATGACACATCCAATAAAGGGTGAATACCCAAAATTTAAGAAATGCCAATTAAAACCACAATGAGATATCATCTCACATCTGTCAGAATGACTACCATCAATAAATCCACAAACGACAAGTGTTGGAGAAGATGTGGAGAAAAAGGAACCTTAGTCCACTGTTGCTGAGAATGAAGACTGGTACAGCCACGGTGGAAAACAGTATGGAGGGTCCTCAAAAGTTTAAAAATAGATCCTGTCTAGTGTGGGTCAGTGGCTGAACATGGATCTGTCAACCAGGAGGTCATGGTTCCATTCTCAGTCTAGGCACATGCCTGGGTTGTGGCTCAATACCCAGAAGAGGGCATATAGGAGGCAGCGGATCAATGATTCTCTTCAATGATTCTCTCTCATCATTGATATCTCTCCTCTCTCTCTCTCTCTCTCTCTCTCTCTCTCGCCTTTACTCTCTGAAGTCAATAAAAATGTGGGTTTTTTAAGAAATATAATGAATTGACAATCCTCTACTAGGTTTTATTTTCCTATACATATATGAAAAAGGGGGAAAAATTCATGTCAGACAATTATTATCTTTAACTACTTGCATAGTTTCCTAATTCACTGGACAATTATATATAATCCACCAATATGCTTTAGTTACATAAATATTATGCCATCTTAGAGTGTCACACTGAATTTATCTTTTCTTATTTAATATCTTCAGTTATATATCATAAATGTTCTGAAATATTCTAAAAAAATAATTAAATGTTACTTCCAAAAACAAAATAAATGACTGTCGAAAATCAAACAGTCTTTTAAAATTTCATGTCAATGCCAGCTAGCTTTCATAACTAAGTGAAATACTTAATTGTTGGAAAAATACTAAACAAGTGACTCCATACTCTAATAAAGAAATGAACTTTAATGTTTTTTGAGGATGGCATGAATTGGAATCCATATGAGGTATTCTAAGGGCTCAAATATTGGAGCCAAAAAATAAATCAAATTTCAAATGAGTATATTTTAAAAAAGACATTATATATCCCTATGCCAAGGTACTGTGAAATAGTTGACCACAAAGAGGATTAATTTTACAACAGAATGAATCAAAGTATTTTAATATATTTAAGATCTAGTTTCATTCTTCTAAAGGATTCTGAGAGAATTAAACCCTCTTCTATAGATGTCCTATAAATGCCTTGGAGAGAAAAGAAAAAGAAAAGGTAAAGAAGAAGCCTAAGTGAAAGCTATCAAGTAAAAGCAAGTGATTTTTTTTTTTAAATTTCCTAAGAGGAACTAGTCTCTCTATGCTTTTTTGGTAATGTTTTATGAGGTTCAGTTCACTTGAATGTGAGGAGAATACCAAAATAAGCAATTCACAAAATCTCTAACACTAGTATAGTACCAGGCTCAAAGATGGGTTCTTTTAAACTCTCAAGTAAAGCAAGAACAGATTAAAAGTAAGGTTAGTAAACACATAGTTTTCTTTGCTTAAGTTTACAGGGGTGGAGAATGACAGGCCCAAGGGCTGGATAAGGCCCACAAAATCATTTGGTTTGAATCTGCCAAGGCCTTAGGGGTGAGTTAATTAAATGTTGACCAAGTATTAGCAGGCTAATTTTTAACTTGATAATTTACTATGTCCCAAGAATGATATTATAAATATCTAAATGGCCCTTGGGGAAAAAAAAACAAAAGAAAACACAGTTCCCTACCTCTGGTACAACCATGACTGACTATCGTTCTTTACCATCCCTGGAACACATTGTACTAAGTGCTGAGGAAGACAATGACATTGGATTTGCAAAGTATGACTGTGGGACAATGTTGCTCAATGAAAACTTAAATACATAAAGGGTCAAGTCAATGGGCTCATTGGCAACCTAGGTGCATGCAAAGTCATGGAAACAGAAAGAAAATATCCATAAACATTTGGTACTTTAGAAAATATATTTAAGCTTACGATCAATAAAATTACTAAACTACTTCTAACCACCATCAAATTATA
>PVJN01065324.1:0-10287 GCA_004026805.1 Lasiurus borealis | reverse complement strand
GTAAGACCATAGCCATTCTGCTTACTCCTATATCCCTAATGCCTAATATAGAACCAGACACAAGATAGATGCTCCTAGAACATTTCTTGAATCAATGAAGCAACTTTCCAAAGCGGAGAAGAAATTCTGATTGGCACATGCCATGTTTTTGTTTTAAGTTTAAAATTCTTTAACATAAGTCTCCTTTTCCCCCATTGACTGGTCTGTGTCCTTTGGTTATGCTCATAAGCATACATACATGTCCTTTGGTTGATCTCTTACCAATTTCCTACCCCCCCCCCCGCCCCCGCCGCCCACCCCCTTTCCCTCATAGGTTGGACAGTCTGTTCGATGCTTCTATGACTCTGGTTCTGTTTTTGTTCATCACTTTATGTTGTTCACTATATTCCACAAATAAGTGATATTTATCTTTCTCTGACTGGCTTATTTCACCTAGCACAATGCTCTCCAGTTCCTTTCATGCTGTTGAATATGGTAAGAATTCCTTCTTTTTTACAGCAGCGTAGTATTCCATTATGTAGATATACCACTATTTTTTAAATTCACTCATCTACTGATGGGGACTTAGGCTGTTTTAAAATATTAGCTATTATATGCTGCTATGAACATAGAGGTGCATATATCCTTTCTGATTGGTGTTTCTGTTTCCTTGGGATATATTTTTAGAAGTGGGATTATTGGGTCAAATGGAAGTTCCATTTTTAATTTTCTGAGGAAATGCCATACTGTTTTCCACAGTGGCTGTGGAATTCATTCCAATTCATAAATTGATAGAATCAACAACATTAAATGTCCATCCTACCCAAAGCAATCTATAGATTAAATGCAATCCCTGTTAAAATACCAATGGAATACTTCAAAGATCTAGTACAAACTCTCCAAAAATTCATCTTGAACAAAAAAAGACCCCAAATAGCTGCAGCAATCTTGAGAAGGAACAAAGTTGGGGGGATCAAAATACTATATTTCATCCCAAAGCTACAGGATATACATTTTTAAAAAAATAACATACAATTATTTTCATTGCTACTTCATAACTGTAATTTTGCTACTGTTACAAATCATAATGTAAATATCTATGTTTTCCAATGGTCTTAGGCTCTACAGCAGTGGTTCTCAACCTGTGGGTTGCAACCACTAGCAGGGTTGCCTAAGATCATCAGAAAATACAGATATTTACATTACAATTCATAACAGTAGCAAAATTACAGTTATGAAGTAGCAATGAAAATAATTTTATGGTTGGGGGTCACCACACATGAGAAACTGTATTAAAGGGTAGCAGAATTAGAAAAGTTGAGAACCACTGGTCTAGAGGATTTATTCAGTAATGTCAGTGGGGTATTAAAGTTCCCTACTATGATCATATTGCTGTTGATCTCTCACATGATATCTTACAGAAGGTTTTTAATGTATTGGGTGCTCTTGCATTGGGTGTGTATATGTTTACCAGAATTATATCCTCTTATTGTATCAATCCCTTTAGTATTATCAAGTGGCCTTCCTCTTCTCTTGTTTTATGGCCTTCACTTTGGGGTCTATTTTGTCAGATGTAAGTATCGTTACCCCAGCTTTTTTTTTTTTTTCATTTCCATTTTCCTGAAAGATATTTTTTTAATTGCTTCACTTTCAGTCTGTGTGAGTCTCTTTTTCTGAGATGGATCTCTTATAGACAGCATATGTGTGGGTCATATTTTCTTATCCATCCAGCCACTCATTATCTTTTGATTAGAGCATTTAGTCCATATACGTTTAAAGTTATTTTTCATAGGTACTTGTTTGTAGCCATTTTTATTTTTTTGCCTGTGTTCCTTCTTCCCCTCTTTTTTTTTCTTTTTCTTTTTTCTTCTTTTTACAGCATTCCCTTTAGCATTTCTTGCAATGCTGGCTTGGTAGTGATAATCTCCCTTAGCTTTTCTTTGTCTGTGAAGTTCCTGATTTTGCCTTCAATTTTGAATGAGAGCCTTGTTGGATAGAGTATTCTTAGACTCAGTCCCTTACTTTGCATCATTTTGTATACTTCCTTCCATTCATTTCGGGCCTGAAGTGTTTCTGTTGAGAAATCATTTGAGAATCTAATGGGAGATCCCTTGTAGCTAACTTTGTGTGTCTCTCTTGTGTCCTTTAAGATTCTCTCTTATTGTTAACGTTTGCCACTGTAATTATGACATGTCTTGGTGTGGATCTTTTTTGGTTCATCTTGTTTGGGACTCTGTGCTTGTGTGATTTTTTCTTCTCCTAATCAGGGAAGTTTTCTCTCATTATTTCTTCAAATAGGTTATCTATCCCTTGCTCTTCTTCTTGTCATTATGGCACCCTTATTATATGTATGTTGCTTCATTTCATATTGTCCCAAAGCTCCCTCAGACTCTCCACCTGTCTTTTGATTTTTTTTTCTCCAATTGCAGTTCAGATTGGGTGTGTTTTGCTTCCCTATTTTCTAATTCGCTAATTCAGTCCTCTCCTTCTCCTAATCTACTATTGAAAACTTCCATAGTGTTTTTTATTGTAGCTATATCACTCTTTATTTCTTCTTGGTTCTTACATAGGTTGTTGATTTTCTCATCCATCAGGTTTATGAATTGTATGACCCTTAGTCCCAATTCTTTTTCTGACATATTGCATGCCTCCATTTCATTTAGTTCCTTTTCTGTTGCTTCCTCCTTTTCTTTCCTCTGGGGGTTGTTCTTCTGTCTGCCCATTTTTGCTCTCACTGAAGGATCTAGATGTTGAATTGCCTCAGGCTGCAGCAAAGGGCCTGGTAGTGGGTCATGTGATTGTGGGAGGCTGCTGCTCCTCTTACAGTCACAGGGCAGTGCTGTTTCTCGGGTGATTGTGGGTGGTAGTTGCTCTCCAGGTAGTTGCCAGCTGCTCCCTGGGGTTCGAAGGGTGGCTACTAGCTCCCTGTGCGTCTTGAGCAGTGGCTGATGACTCCCCTCATGCACACGATCTTGGGTGGTGGCTGCTGGCTCTCCCCTTCAGGATGGTGAAGCCCCTGCAGCAGAGCTGGCACTCTGGGAGATATTACAGCAGTAGCAGAGGCTGCCCGGCTATGTGAGCCCAGTTTACCAGCCCCTGAAGGTCCTGCAAGGTCTAGCTGTCACGTCCTCAGACACACACATACCACACATCCACACACTCCCTTTTTGCTCCATTACTCACTCATAGTCTCCCTCACTGTCATCCTCCCAGCTGCCATCTTGCCATTTTCTCTCTCCTTGCCATATGTTTTTGATGAATTAAAATGTGGAAAAAGAAAATCTTCCAAAGCAAGATTAGGGAGAAGTCAGGCTGGGGAGAGTGACTGCATGTGAGATGCATGCATAGGACACATTGCTCTACCAAGTGAATTCTCTAAAAGTCAGTGTGTCTGGCGCACAAACCTGTGAGACACCTAATGGGTTCTCTCACTGATCCTCACCTCAAGTTCCTCCAGGTTGAGGCCTCAGCTTTCCTTTTTCCTGGTTTCCTTACAATGTCTCTGGGTGATATTTCCAGGCCTGTCTTCTCATTTTCAGTTGCTTTTCTGATCCTTCCTGGCATCATGTCTTTCTGCCCTCCTTCCAGGGGTCCATTTAAAAATATACATGTATATATTTTTATTGATGAGAGAGAGAGAGAGAGAGAGAGAGAGAGAGAGGGAACTATCATTTATTTTTATTGACTTGAGAGAGAGAGAGAGAGAGAGAGAGAGAGAACTATCATTTTGAGAGAACCACTGATAGGCTGCCTCCTGCACACCCCAACCAGGGATCTAGCCTGAAACATGGGCATGTGCCCTTGTGGAACCAGTGACCTCTCAGTGAGTGGGAGGACATTCAACCAATTGAGTCACATCAGCCAGGGTGTGGGGCCCATTTTTTGAGAGGGCTTGAGACATTGAGAGGTAATAACTGGGAAGTAAGGTGGTCCCCATCTCACCCTTATGAGATAGAAAACGAAATAGAATATGAAATAGAAAATTAGACAGACCTTCACTCAGCTGTTGAGGCCAATCCAAGAGAACTAGAGATAAATATGACAGTGACTATGTCTATGGAAAAACTTGGAGAAGAAAAAGAAAGAAAATTTATTAGCTTCCTTCCGGGCTTCATATATATCATCTCATTTAATCTTCACAACAATCCAGATATTATGCCCATTTATATAGATGCAGAAACTTAAGCTCAGAGAAATGAGCTGTCTTGACTAGATCACTGTAACTGGAACCAGGACAAGGTTAGGCAGATCCTGCACTGCTATATGCAAATTGCTTAACCCCCTGATTTTGTTTGTGTTAGGGTCTCCAAAGGAGAAGGAGCAACACAGGAGGCCAAAAGGGGTAAAGAATTATAAATTTACTCTGATTATGCCCTCAGTTCCTGCTGTCTCCCTCAGAGGTAGAATGGGTGTAGGAATAGAAGTAGCTGTTGAGGAAGGTGGTCTTTGGCTGGCCTGAGAATGAGTTTTGGTTGAGGAAATGGCTCTGTTGGAGCTTGCGTTCTGGGGATTTGGGCTTTCAGGGGCCGAGGGAAGAAAGTGGTTGCTGGTTCAAAAGTAGATTCAGAATCAGAAGTGTTAGGGGTATGATGTTTTGTGTGAAGGAGAAGGATCTGATAGGTAGAGCAGGACTGACAGAGAGAGGGTCAAGACCTAAGGGTGAAAAAGGCCTGGATGTAAGGAATCTCTGACCATGTGCCATTGTGGTGACAGCAATGATCTAAATCGAGCAATGTGTTAAAATCCAAAGTGCTGTTTTCATGCCATTGAGACTTGTCATCTAGTTTATATTGTGGTCAAACAGCATTACAAAAGAAAATGAGGCACTTAGGCCTGATTTCTTCCCTCCTCTCCCCTCCCCCCAGTCCAAAGTGGTGAGCATTTTTAAGGAAATAGACAAGGGGGGTCGTTTTAGGGCGTGTGGAGGGAGTGTTCCCCATGGTAAGGAGAATAAGTGTAGCCAATGAGGAGAAGGGTAAGTGTTTAGGGTGGACTCTTCACTGCTAAACACATCACCACGAGAAATAAGGGGTAAACCTCCAGACTGGTATCCCCAGTCCAGAAGGACCAGAAGCCGAATGGCTGAGGAGTCTTTTGGCCTTGTGCTAGGACTTTTGAGACAAGAGGACTTGCTTGAAGTCAATGAGAGTAAGTGGGCAGAGGACTTGAGATGAGATGGAGGGTCAGCAATGGAGAAGGAGAGGTCCTCCTTAGCTGGCTTGGGAGGGCCCCTAAGGGAGGGAGGGAGGCCTAATTGAGGCCGTGGGTTATGTCACCTGAGGAGGATTGGGAGGTAAGCTCAGGATGAGCTGCCATTGCCAACTGCTCTCCAAGTAGCAAACTTGGGGTGACTAAAGCCAGGGTAATAGCTCCCCTTCCTCATGGAACCCTCCCGGGTGTCAGCACCAAATGTTAGGGTCACAGAAGGCCAAAAGCAGCAAGGTATTATAAGTTTATTAGATCATCTGCAAAACAGATGGGCTGAGCCCTTCAATGGGGTCAAGGATGGGGAGTCAGTGATTTTGAAGGACTGTAGGCAGGCTTTTCCTGGCTGGAAACTCTCTGGCTGGTCCAGAACAGGTTAAGTCTGGAGGAGAAAGATAATGGTCTTAGCAAATGGAATGTGGTCTAAGGCAGCCGTCGCCAACCTTTTGACCTCATAGCCCAGACCACAGGTTGGTGACCACTGGTCTAAGGGCAAGAGACTGTGGGCTGTGAAGTGGGCCAAACCTCAGTTCCCAGGGGGAGGGGGTATGGATTTGATCAGACTTAACAATTTGCTCTCCCTTTAAATGGGGATAATCATGCACAACCAAGAGGGTTGTTTGGGGGGATTAAATAAAACAATACATTGATTAAATAATGTGGCTCATATTCAAACTTACATTCTATAATTTATGTAGTTGTGGAACCCAGCTTCCACTGGCTGACTTTCCACTTCACGAGGCCTCTCTGGGGGAAATTAAAAAAAAAAATTTTTTTTTAACCCCATAGAGCCCAGCTGTTCTTGTACTCCGGGGACTTCGAGAGGACAAGGCCCTTTCTTCAGTGAGGCTGACCGAAACAGAGCCAGCCCTCCTTCCCCTCCCCAGCCACAGCTGTGTCCTGGAAAGCTGGAGGCCAAGGCTCCTAATAGAGAGCAGACCTCCCAATCTCCTCATTTCCCTACTCCCCTCGCAGTGGTTTTCAAATTAAAAGTAACTAAGAGCTACAGAGGGGAGGAGGAGATGCAAAGATGTTAAAGAAATGGGGCTCTGTCCCTAGGAAGCCGGTATTCAAAAGCTGGATCCAGATCCACATCCTTCCCACCTCTCAGGCGTGCAGGACCCCCGGGGCTGGGTGGGCCACAAACAGCGCTTGCAATCTCTGGTCCTCACTGAGGCCTCTAGGCACCTGTGGAGTCAGGAACCCTAGGCTAGGAGAGGGTGCAGCTGCTCACCTGCCCCTGGAAAATGCTTTCTACCTCTCCCTGGAGGTGTGTGTGTGTGTGTGTGTGTGTTTGTGAGAGAGAGAGAGAGAGAGAGAGAGAGAGAGAGAGAGAGAGAGAGACTCCCAAGGCACCCAGAAGAGACGCTGCACCCTTGGGTCCAGCCAGCGTGAGGAAAAAGAGGAGGTGCTCGAGGAAATCTGGGGAGAGAACTGTCACCTCATGTTACACGGGCCAGGGAGGACCTTTTGGGAGAACAAACTCTTCCTCCTCCTCCTTCCCCAAGACATGGGCTTCTCTGAATTCCGGGGTTCAGATCCGAGGCAGGGCCTGGGTGCCCAGCGGTCTGCCAGCGGGGACTCCACATCTGGGCGCCCCATCCACAAGCCTCCACGGAGCCTTTCCCACGAAGAACCCCTTCGCGGGACACAGGGGAGCAGCTCCCACTCAGGAAGGGAAAGGAAGGGAAGGGGGTGGAGGAACGGGCAGTTGGCGCCGTGTTTTCTTGGACAAATCGCCCAAGGGCCCTTTATTTTCCAGCCAGGAAGCCAGACGCCCCCCAACCCACCACCCCACAGGGCGAGTTTGTTTCCATGTGATTTCCACCACGAACAGCTTTGGTAACCGCCGCCACCCTAGGTCTCCTAAGGCAAAGGGACCCTCGGAATTCTACGCGGAAAGGGGAGCCGGGGATGGAGCTGGCGGCCGGCGGGGGAGGAGAGGGGTCGCAACCAAAAGCCGGCGCCGCGGGGATGCCCACGGACCCCCAAGGTGGGACGCCCCGAGCTGCCGCCGCGGCTACCGCGGGGCGGGGGACAAAGCGGGAGTGCGGGAGGCGGGGCCTGGAGACCGGGTTTTTGTTTTCAGGGAGCATTTTAATTTGGTTGTAAACGTGTTGCGGGGGCCCCTCTGGTAGATGGCTGGCTCCACGGCCGCTCTGGATCACCCTCGCGTCCAGTGTCACGTCGCCTGCGGGCCTAGACGTGCGAGGCCGCGCCAGCTCCGCCGCGCTCCCCGCGCTCCCGGGCCGGCCCCGCTCAGCCCCGGGGCTGGGCCTCCTTCCCAGAGGGTCTCCGCAGCCCAGACTCCCGGTTTGGGGAGGGACTCTTCATGCTTAACCCCATGATGATTTCCCCAAGAAAAAACAAAACAAAACAAAAAAACACACAAAACAAAACCCAAATCCACAAGAATGCGGGCTGGACCTCCGCACAGCTGCGCGGGCCGGAGGAGGGCACCCCTCCAGGCGCACAGGGCAGCCTCGGACCCGGTGGTGGCGCGGGGAGCAGCCGACGACGCAGAGGAGGACAGACCTCTCCGTGCGCGCTGTCCAGGCGCCGCTGCTGGCTCCCCCCAGCCCGGGGCTCCGGGACCCCCGGCGTCGGGGACACAACCTGGAAGGATCTGAAAACGACCCCCACCTTCCCCCTCCCGGGCCACGGCCCCGCGCATCCCCGAATCTGGGGAGCCGCCGGGGAGCGCCGGCGGCGGGATTCAAACCCGCCTATGAGCAGTGGGAGGGGCGGGCGCGCGGGGGCCGCGGGCTGGACCGGGGGGCGGGGGAGGCAGGAGCGGACCGCCTCCCTGCAGCCCGGGGGTGGTGGCTCCTGACCACCGGGTTTATTTTGGTTTTGCAGGGACGGCAGATGTTGACCTCTCTCCTTCTTCCCGCGGCCGGGACGCGGCCACAGCGTCCCCTCCCTGCACACCCCCGTCCCCCCCCATCCCCCCCATCCCCATCACCATTTGTTGCCCTGCGCCACCCCCCACCGGTGCGCCGTCCCGGGAGCCAGCTCCCCGGGCCTTTCAACCTTCTGGAATGTCACACATGGAAACCTTTAGCAAATGTTTGTTAATGATCTTCACAAAGGCATCATTCAAATTAGGCAGGTAATTACTACCAGAAGGGCCACGGGGTGCTCCCTGGCGCATCCAGGCTCTCGGCTGCTTTCCACTCGCGAGGAGTTGGGGCCCCTCCCGAGACACCCCGGGCGGCGGCGAGCCCCCTTTTCCGTGGGGGTGGGGGTGGGGGTGGAGGGGCTCCCCTTTCAGCGACTCCGAAATGAACTGTTGAAGGGACTGGTTGTAGGCGGGAGCCGTGGGGTCCTGCTGAAGGAAGATCAGGGGACTCTGGTGCGCCCAGGCCGGTGCTCCGGGTGGCAGGGCCGGCCTTCCTGGGTGGCTCCCGGCTGCGCCCTCTCCCCGCCGGAGAACGGGCTCTCAAACCCACCTCCCCACTCGCACCCGCTTTCCCCGCGGATCCCGCCCTCCGGTGGCTCCGGGGCCCGCTCAGGCCCGTTCGCCATCTACAAGCATTACGGTATCCTGTTAGCATTCCGAACAAGGGGCTGTTCATATATTGGCCTTCAATGATTTCCTGCAGGAACATGTGGAAGTAATAGTGCGCCGTGCACTCACCCCAAGTGAAGATGCACGAGAGGCTGGCGCGCAGGAGGGCTGCCGAGCGGGGCCCTGGCCCACAGCCCCAGCCCCAGGCGCTCCCCGAGCCCGACACCCTGGAGCCCCCCCCCCCACTTCATCAGCACCCCTGGGAGCACTTCTTGGGGGGACCCTCCTCTCTGCCCGTGTCCCAGGCCCACCCTCCTGATGGGAGAGAGAAGAGGGGATGGCTGGGCCAGAGTTTCAGGGTTCCAACTGGCCCCGGGGAGTTCGCAGAGAGTGCGGGGTGGGATGGGGGCAAGCGGGTGCCTCCCCGCCTCCACCGAACCGGAGGATTCAAACTGGGAGGAGGCGGGAGAGGCGTGCGCTCCCCTCCCCCGCCGCCGCTCGGGAGCCCCACTCCACACCCAGGCCCGGTTCCTGGAGCGTCAGCGCCCCCTCTCCTCCGCGAGCAGCATCGTCCTCTGGACTCGCGCCTTGGGCATAGGGTTCGGGGCTCCCCGCTCTGAACGCGCCCCCCCCCCCAACCCCCGGGCTTTGGAAGGGGTCGGGGCCAACCCCGCGGGCGGGAGGGTAAAAGTGCCCACGGAGGAGGGGGTGGTGGCTGGCCGTCGAGGGCGACTCGGCAGCGCCCAGCCCGGGCCTCTCCCTGCCGGTACGTGATGGAAGCCAGGGCCACCTCGCCCAGATAACCCCGAAAACAAAGGCGCGCCCAGATAAGGGGCTCCCGGGGGGCTGGAGGTCGTTCCTTCGGGGAACGACCCAGACCCACGCAGACCCCGGGTTCTTTGTACCCTCTTCTCAGCCAGTTTCCAGAACAATAACAACAACCACAGACAGACAGACAGCAAACAAACCCCCGCCGCCTCCCCCCCTGGGACCCCACCGTGGGTCTCCTCCCATTAAAGGATTAGCAGCGGCCGGGCACTTTCCCTCCAGGACCGCGTTCTAGACGCGCCACCGCTCCGATCCCTCTCCCAAATCGCCCTATTCCTAGCCCGGGGCCCGGGGACGTCCCCCGGAGGACACGTCTGCAGTCCAGCTTTATATTCTCTCTGGGCCTGACACCCAGAGAGACTTATTTTTACTGAAAAAAGTGGGTCTTCCTTTCGAAGAGAGAAGACTAAGCGTCGGGTGCTGGCTGCCCAACCAGGAGGCGAACTCAGGCTGGACAGGGATGGGCAGTTTGTGTTTTCGCGAACATCTTTCCCGGCAGAGCATCCACACCTCCTCCCGGCCACCACCCCCACCCCATCTGGTCTGCTTCTCCCCGCCCTCCTCTCCCCCCCCCCACCTCCAGTTGTTGTCGAAGTCTGGGGGTTGGGGCAGGACCCCCTGGTCGCGTAAGAGCCGAGGGCGCACACCCTCGGAAGGTTGGGAGGTTGGGGGAAACTTTTATTTTGAAGAAGCCAAGGGGGGTGGGGCTTCATTTCCTGACAGCTATTTACTTAGAGCAAATGATTAGTTTTAGAAGGATGGAC
>PVJN01065322.1:0-10288 GCA_004026805.1 Lasiurus borealis | reverse complement strand
ACTCCTCAGTGGCAATACAGACTAGCTCTCCAGAGTCAGACCAGAAAATCTGCAACATGACAAAAACACAGACAAATGATTTTGGATTTCTGAGTAGATAATGATAAACTGCATACACTTTCTTTCTTACAAGATTTATCTTATAGTAAGTATATACTTAGCAATTTAATACAGTGCGTATATACATACATGTGAGGTGGGCAGGGCAGTGCTGTTCATTTAGCCTAGAAATGAACAACGTAGGGAGACAGGCCAGAGAGCTGTCAGTGTTCACTAGATGCGCTGTAATTTAGAGGAGAAGCCCACTCCCTATTGTTTTAGAATAGTGTTTCTCACTCCCCCACCCCATTACTAAATTTCAATTCCCCCCTGACCTTTTTTAGACACTGTTTTCATAATCACCTTCCCCTATTAAGTTTTAATACCACAGATACTATTACGTTTATTTATAATGCATACATATGGTATATAGGTTACAATATATGTATGCATACTTACACTTTATAGGTAAAAAGTTAAGCTTTTTCACCCCTCACAAACTGATTTTTGACCCTTTGCCCACTGAGAGTGCATGCTTTAGAAGACAGAAATATGACCTAGGTAGGTGGATTTGCTGCCAAGGGTAATTTCCTGACAATGAAAGCTGTCAAAGAAGCAGGCAGCTCTAAAGTAGAAAACTTTGTCACTGGACTCGGTTAGCTGAAGTTTAAGCAGCAACTGTCAGGGAAAGTGTGAAAGACATTCTGAAATGAGTGGGACTCCTCACTTTCCAAGTGAAGGACTCCCTGACCTTTTGTCTTCAAAGTATGTTTTTCTCACTCAGGCAGAAGCCATTTAAAACATGAAAAGTACTTGGCATTTATGTAACTTTATATTTTTCAAAATATCCAACATCTATTGCCTTATTTTAATACCACAACTCTGAGTTGCTAAGCAATCCTGGATAAAGGGTGCTATGTCCAGCAAAATGGGACAGGGACAGTTGGGTACAGGGACTCAGAGACACAAATTCCCAAAACAATGGGAAGGAACTCACATGTTTGGGCTGAATTTCAATTCTGCGTATGAGTTCTGTATTGTCCCAGTCATAGAAAGCTAAGCCATTTACAGATCTGACTCCCAATAAGAAGCCTCCATAGATACCTAAAAAGAACAAAAATATTTTTATTTAGATGGTAATCGAGTCATTAAAAAGCTTCTAAAAATGTATCATATATAAATAATACTCACTTTCAGCTCCAAAATCGGGTTTAAATGATTTTTTTTCCTTAAAGTTCTTAAATATCTTTACAACACTGTTGCTCTCTCTTATTGCATATCTAGGGAGAAAAACGGAAGGCAAACATAGCATATTATATACTAAATCATAATTCCATCAAATGTTACAATCATCTTCAAATATACTTATGCATAAATATAAAATATTTAAAGATTTGCTATTGTAATTTTTCCTTAAGAGTTCAGTGAATAGTTGGACAAATTACGAATGGGTTTCACACTATTACACAAATTACTAGGGCTTACAAATTATTTTAGAAACTGAAAAAGGCCTAAATGTCCATCATTAGGTGAATTATTGAACCAACTGTGATATATTTGTACAATGGACTACTACTCTCAAAAAAAAACAAAAAAAAAACCAATTACTGATTTATGCAATCATGGGTGAATCTCAAAAACACTGTGCTGAGTAAAAGAAGCCAGACAAGAGGATATATACCATGTATACAAAAGAGTATATACCCTGTATACAAAACTCTAAAGAAAACAAATCTACATAGTAATAAAAAAGTAGATCAGTATTTGTCTGGGGCTTGGGAGTAGAAGTGAGTACTGACTGCTACGGGAAATATGGGGACTTTTTGAGGTGATAGAAATGTTCTGTATCTTGATTGTGCCGATGGTTAAAGTCTGTATATATCAGTTTAATTTCACTGAAACGTACACTTAAAATAAGTATTTTGTATAAATTATACTTCAGTGAAAGTGACTTAAAAATAAAAACTTTCATAAGTGATTCCACTTGTAAGTGATTTTGCCACGTTTGACAAAAACTTAAGAAAATTGCATATGTTCAGGCCTCTTGAAAAGAAGGGCTGTGGCCATTGCTGGATATTCAAGAATATTCATTAAGTGCTATGCTCAAGACAGAAAAGATGCTCAACAGCGGAGTGTCTTAGCTGTACAAAGCGGAAAAAGGCAAACTACCAAACCAGAGGCAGCGGTATGTTGAGAGAGGTAAGGCAATTCAGGAACTATAATTTTGTTTAAGATAACGAAGTACCTTTTAGTATATGGAACTGTTCATAAATGAGTATTTAGAAAATTTATGAAAAGATCAAAACAATTCGTCCTCTCTCAGTGAATCGTTTTTGTTAAAAAAAATTTTAATGCATCTTATTACATAATACTGAGGCAACACAAAATACGGGGAAACAAAACTAAGAAAACTAAAGATGTAATTCTGTGTGTGGTCTAAAAATTACAAAGCCCTAATGTTTATCACATGCACCAAACTGGAATGAAAAAGGAACCAGCGGAGACTTTCTAGTATAATAATTCAGAGTTGTGGTTTTTTTCCCCGTTTTTAATAAGAACATTTAGTGAACATTATGAATTAAGATAGAATTTGTTTTATTAAGAATAGGAAGTAACAGAAAATGAATTTTTAAAAAGAATGAATGAAGTTCTCGTCAAGATGACATCAGATTATAGCATCTCCCTCAGGCAGCTCACAAAGGGGCAGCAGCACCTGCGGATGCCAGGTCACAGGGTCATCCCAGGTCACTTGCCAAAGACCTGAATTGAGGGCCTACTGTGCTTTGAACCCATAAGCATCAGGCCTTGCCATGGGTTCCCATCAAGGAAATGGGTGCTGGGTTCCCAATTGAGGATGATTGGTCAGTTTGAGGGAGCCAGCTCAGTACTGACCATAGAAAGGGCAAAGGCAGCTTATGCGGCACAGCTGCCTCTGACTCTACCCCTCCAACAGGCAGCTCTGGTGACAGCTGTTCTTTAACACGGGGAAGCAAAGCACACACTGGGCCTCAAGAACCTCCCTGACCCAACCACGCACAGAACACCATTTGCAATCAGGGCAAGTTGGGTATCACAGGCCTACTTACTCTGAAGAATCGTGGGCCCATGCAAACTCCTGGGCAGACCCAAAGCTCTTGTTTCTCAAAGCCATTGCTGTGTAGATGATATACTCGCCATCACCACAAACCACAACAAACCTAGAAAGTATGGAAGCCAGGAGGGGAATTAGAGGACAAATGGCATGTACAAGAAAAAATGATTCATATTTATGGTAAAATATTTCTAAAACAAATGTTATTTTGGTTGACTGTTATAGCTGAACCTACTATCTTTTAAAGCTTTACACTTCTTTGAATACAGAGCTAGATATAAATATTCTACCCAACAAATCCAAAAACAAATTATGAAGATGGGTTACTGTTGTAGTAGCTTTCTCTTATAAACAGGAGGATGAGAATAGCTAGAGATGCACAGGGAAGATTCCAATAATTTAACCAGATGCCTAGCATTTTGCTTATTACATTTACACCATAAGAAGGCACTATCTTGCCCTGCCATTATGGTTCAATGGTTGAGCATCGAGCCATGAACCAAGAGGTCACTGGTTCATTTCCCAGTCAGGGGACATGCCTGGGTTGTGGGCTTGATCCCCGATGTGGGTGTGAAGGAGGCAATCAATATTTCTCTTACTGATGTTTCTGTTGCTCTATCCCTCTACCTTCCTCTCTATAAAAATCAGTAAGAAAACATGAAAAAAAAAAAAGGCACTATGTTATGGAATACTAGCTTCATTTTAAAACTGACCATTCAGCCCCAGCCGGTTTTCTCAGTGGATAGAGCGTCAGCCTACAGATAGAAGGGTCCCAGGTTCAATTCCAGGCCAGGGGACATGCTGGGTTGTGGTTCAATCCCTAGTAAGGGGTGTGATGGAGGCAGCCAATTAATAATGCTCTCTCATCATTGATGTTTCTCTCTCTTTCCCTCTCCCTTCCTCTCTGAAATGAATAAAAATATATTTAAAACAAAAAAAACCCTGATCTTTCAAATGAATAAAAATCTCTCACTCTAGCCCTAGCTGGTTTGGCTCAGTGGATAGAGTGTCAGCCTGTGGACTGAAGAGTCCCAGGTTCAATTCCAGTCAAGGGCACATGCCTGGATTGCAGGCTCAATCCTCATTGCGGGGGAGGGGGAAGGAGTGCAGGAGGCAACTGACCAATGATTCTCATCACTGATGTTTCTCTTTCTCCCTCTCCGACACACTTGCTGGGCTAAAATAAATTTTAAAGCTCCACAGGCTTAAATTCATTGTGCTAGCAACTCTTCTCTCATAAGATGTTTGGTGATTTATAAATCTTACGGGAGGAATAGAACTGATAGGTCAAATTACAAAAGAAGAAAAAGTTATTGCCAATCCTAAAACTTTTCAAAAGACACATATATCAGAGCCAGCTTTTCTTAAGAGCACTGAGTCAGCAAATATTGAGAGGGCACCTACTGAACCTCAGGGTCAGATATGATTCTTGCTCTCAAAGGACCACAAGGACACAAACCCAACACATTTGAAATAAGAGTAACCGTTCAAAATTGTGTGGTGGGACCAGGACAAGAAGGCAAATGTGTTACCTTGCATGCCAACTCGATCCTCGACCCACTGGTCTGGCTGCCCGCAGCTGTGCTGAGGATTGTGCAGCTAGGGCAAAAGTTCAGTGAGGGATGCCCACCACAGGCAGGAATGTACATTCTGTGGCTACTCAAATCCTGCTTAAAAGGACATGTTGGTGATAGCTTACCGCCCATTTGGATTGTGCTGAATCGTCTGAGGGTATATTTCACAACTGCCCATATCCTTTACTGCCAGTGGCAATCTTTCTCCATCTTTAATTTCAGCATCTCCCATTGCTTTTAGGTTGGCCTGCTGGACTTCTGAATGCTTGGCCCAAATTATCTTTCCATTGGCATCCATGGACATGGCAGGTTCCTCCCGACCAAGCTGGAAGAATGACAAATGACTCAGCAATGAAAAGGAAAAGCAAAACCACAAAATAAACATTTCTTTTCTTCTGATTCAAATCTCCAGTGCTTACTCTTTTGTACTTAATAAAAGCAGTAGCAGTTTAACAAAACCGGTGACTTGGAAAATGACTGTACTAAAACAATGATTGCTTCCCCGATGTTCACTTCTTCAGAGACAGTATAATTAGCGATTACCTTAACGATGATACTCCCTTCATCATAGCCCAAAGCGACATTATTGGACCCTCTCAGACTGGCCACACACCACACCCTCTCCATTCCATAATTCAATGTGCTCTCAAGGCGATACGTGCTTGAATGCCATATACGCACAGTTCCTAAAAAGAACAATGTGAGTACTCCCTTTTAATTTGAATATCCAACAATGAACTGTGTCAGGTGAACCAAATGCAAACAGAAAACACTTCCTGACATGGCAGCTTAACTTTTTATAAAGCAACATAAATAAATTAGTAATTGAAAATTAATAATCAACTAAGAAATGTCATTTTAATGTGAGTTAATATCCTGCTGGCTACAGTGCTTACTGTGTGCTTTATACATGTGATTCTCCTCATCCTCTCACTGTAATCCTGTGAGGTGGGTGTCTATTCCGAATTCTTAATTTGCCCATGCCATATCCATGAAATGGCAGAACCTGAATCTGACCCCAGGTTTTATGCACCAAAGCACAGGTTTTTTTCATTTTTTCTCAAGAACTTCTTGATGTCCTTTTATTTAAGTAACAGTCAAAACCCGTTAGGATAATGATGATGTTCCTTTACTCTTATAGTTTAAGTATTCTACTCAAATAAAAATATTAAAGTTTCTTGGAAAACTCCAATTACACTGGAGGGGTCTACCTGACCTATATATCCACTTAGTAATTATAAGCATACATTTCTAACTTACCATCTTCTGAACCTGTGATGATGATTGGCAACTCAGGATGAAAACTGGCACAAGACACATTTTGGGCATGTCCCTCCAGTGTCTGCACACATGTTTTATTCTGTAATCAAGACACAGAAAACATTCTTATTAGTGAAAAACAAGTAACTATCTCATCCTTAATTTTGCCAGCACACAGACATATTATAAATTATAGTGATTATGACAATCTAAATAGTTTATAGTATATACATTCTTGAAATTGAATTATCTTGTGTATACATATTTCCTCTTAGTTCATAGTACAGGCAAATATAAATGTAAATATCACATTTAAAAATGAACATACACATACACACACACACACACACACACACACACACACGATCTCTGGTTTGCATCTGAGTTATTTTTCTCTAAATTCCGAAGTATTTTTAATGCTTTTATCCTGTATTTAAATACAAAAAAATGGTTTTCTAGGTCTCATTTTATTAAACTGCTCGGGGAAATTGTTACGTGAGAAGCAAAACACACACACACACACACACACACACACACACACACACACACCAGAAAACCCCAAATCTTGAAGATAAAAACTATAGTAACAAGAGTTCATAATGAGGTTTATAGAAGTCTATGTGGTAAAATGGTTGTTCCATGGCTATTTCATGACATCATTTATTCATCTGCTAGTGTTCAAATATAAACAGAAGCCTGCCAATGATGATACTAAAGGATTTAAGAATTCACAATTATAATGCTAACATTTCTTTTTAAAAAAAAATCTGTTAATAGTTTTCTTTCTTTTAATGTGAAATAGCATGGGACAGGATTGTAAGGATGGAAAACTTAAGTCAATAACTGTCTCACAAGGGATAAGAAAAATTCTGCCAGCCAACATTCAATGGCTGAATGGTGACCCATGGACCAAGAGGCCACAGTTGGATTCCCAGTCTGGGCACTTGCCCGGGTTGCAGGCTTCACTCCTAGTAGGGAGTGCAGGATTCTCATCATTGATGTTTCTCTCTCTCTCTCTCTGAAATCAATAAAAATATCTATACCTATAATAGGGTAATATGCAAATGAGTTGGGATGCCATCATGTAATGACCAATCAGCAGGAGAGTGGGGCAGCGAACTACGAGTGGCAGAGAGCTACAAGCAGTGGTGGGTGGGGTGGCCAGCTGAGGCAAGTGGCGGTGAGCTACTTGTGCGCAGGGTAACTAGTATTAAATAAAAGAAAAATTCTGCCATGATATCAGCAAAGATAAAGGAGAAAATTTACATTGTAAGAGGTACCATTTCCCCACAGAATATCTCTTGGCATTTCCTGAATAAGTGGAATTAGTAATCTAAATAAATCATATTTTGAGAAGAGCAACAGATAAAATGTAAAGGTATTAAAATAATATTTATAAGACTGAACAATTCTTGAATTCTTATTAAAACCACTAAGAACGAACAATTCTTTTATGAATTTCATAAATGACTAAATGTGCAACTGGCATCTGCTAGTGGTGATGTGGTAATACACTATTTGTCCAGTAGCCAAACATTGGTTTTTATTGTTTTATCTAACCATAAGAGGTTAAATGCAAAACCTATATGGTGCTCTACACATAAAAAATGGTCACTGGGGGCCAAACTACCAATGAAATGGTAGGTAAACCAATCTTTATCTGGTCAAGATAAAATAAAAGAAATAGCACTCTGCATGCTTCACTCTACAAGATGCATTTTCCTAGAAAAAACACAATGAAAATGGCTGCAATTACAAGAAGTAAAGGAAAAGGAGTGGTGGCATTATCTCTGCGGTGAGGTTGATCCAGGTTTATTCGAGTGTGCTACTTTTCTGAGCCTTAAGCCTTCATCTCTCAGATGTCGATTTTCTTCTAACAGCTTTGTCATTTCTCCCTGAAGTCTTTTACACTTCCATGAATTTCCTTGTTTCAGTATTATTGAATGAAACACTGTGTGGTTTTGGCATGGGTCCATCTTGTTTAGATGCATTCAGTGGAACAGCTTTGCTAGGTTCCATATCATTCAATTTATCATTTTCCTTGACATTTCAAAAACACATCTCAATTTAGAATCCATTAATTCATTAGGTTTTGCCTCTTTTCACACAGTGCCTATATCTGAAATGTTTGGTGGAGCAAAAATTGTACCATAAACTTGTGTTTACTCTTCATCGGGATCATAGTCAAAAGGCTGTAGCACTACTAAAACTATCACAGTCATCCCGGATCAATAAGTCCACTGGTGGCCTCACACAGTATCCTGTCGGATGGATTTTGCAACTTAAGATTTATAGTGCCTACATCTATAAAGGCTGAGCTCTGTGGGAAGGTGGAGGACCAGGATCTATTTGTGCTGCACCATGGCACCAGAGGCAGATGTCATCAAAGTGCAGAGCAGTACAGGGACAGGGTCAGGGGTGTGGCCATGGTGGCAGTGTGCTGGCTGGGGATGGGAGATTATGGAGGCTGTGGCTTGGCCAAGCTCTTATGATGTGCCAGTTCACAACTCCCCCATCCCAGTGCCCACCATCATGTCCTGGGTTGGTAGGCTACCGCCTGGGTCAGCAGCTCTGGATCTCACAACTGACTCAATCCCACACCAACTGCTGGGGCCACACGCACTGCGATCCTTGGTGCCCCGTGTGATGACTTCTGAGTGCCTATGTGTGATGACTTCTGAGTGCTTCTGGCAGCCAGGAGCCTAAAATTTCTAATTTCTACTATTACATAAACATGACAGCATTTTATTTTTAAATTGTGTTAGACATTTGCTTTCATTTTTTATGGGAGATTCTGGGACCACAGTTTAGGTAAAATACTAAGGCCTTAAATTATTACACTACCAGAGGCCTGGTGCACGAATTCATGCACCAGTGAGGTCCCTCAGCCTGGCCTGTAAGATTGAGCCAAAACAGGCTCTCTGACATCCCCTGAAGGGTCCCAAATTGTGAGAGGGCATAGATCAGGCCAAGGGCCCCACTAGCGCACAACTGGGGCAGGAAAGGAATTCAATTCGGGTGGTTGGCCAGCCGGGGAGGGATTGCGTGTGGCTCCAGGGTGTGTCAGGCCCCTCTCGCTCAGTCCTGATCAGCTGGACCCCAGCAGCAAGCTAACTTACTTATCAGAGCATCTGCCCCCTGGTGGTCAGTGCACATCATAGCAAGCAGTTGAATGGCCTTAGCATATCATTAGCATATTATGCTTAGATTGGTTGAATGGATGACCAGACACTTAGCATATTAGACTTTTATTATATAGGATGAACAGAGTTCAACAATCCAAGTTTTAACTGTCCTATAAGAAACAGCAAGAAACACATCTAATATATGGCAAGTAAAGTTATAAAAGAAATGTACCTGATAGTCCCATATTTTAACCAGACGATCATCTGCACCTGAAATAAGGTATGGTTTGTCGCCACCACTGTAGTAATCAATGCAATTCACACCTTTCTCATGTCCCTCCAAAGTGAAGTTTGGTGATGAAGAGCCCAGCTGCCACACCTTCAGAGAGCAACAGCATCTGCCAGTCAGTATGGGGTCTTGCTTTTCAGGAGACAGCTCTACCTTACCTCTGACAAAGTATGTAAAAGTGAAAGCCCAGGAGAGGGAAGCTAAAGAATGTTCATTTGTTTTTGTTCTTCCTCACTTTCCCGGAATTTCCAGGAGGCATTATGGTGTAATCTGAAAATACCAATTTCCAGGCTTTAATCCCTAGCAAGTATGATTTAATGGCTCTACAATGAGCCTAGGAAACTAGATTTTTAACAGAGACACTTTAAGGGTAGGAAATGACTTTATGAGAGATTTAATATAAAGCTAACGAAATTTAATAAGATCTATTAAAAGGAGAAAATTACTGCTTAAGTGAAAGTATGGAAAAGTAATCAAACATTACTACAGCATTGGTATTGACTATTTTTATAAATATTTAATAAGTGCCAAATATATTGGGAGACCCTGTGAGAAATGTAAAGATGTATATATTACTTGGTAAACATTTATTTACACAACAAATTACTACAGCTAAAGATAAGACAATTCTCAAGATACACCAAATTTAGTGAGAAAAAAAAATTAATCACTAAGTTTAATTCAAAGTTTCCAATCTATGTCAAAAGCAAGGACAATGAAATGAAAGGAAAAAAGAGTAAGATCAAAACCCTAAGATTGCCCTGGCTGGTGTTGCTAAATGGATAGAGCACTGGCCTGCAGACTCAAGGGTCCTGGATTCGATTCCAGTCAAGGGCACATGCCCCAGATGCAGGCTTGATTCCCCAGTAGAGGACATGCAGGAGGTAGCCGGTCAATGATTCTCTCTTAT
>PVJN01065321.1:0-10288 GCA_004026805.1 Lasiurus borealis | reverse complement strand
GGGAACCCCCCCCCCTCCCCTTCTGCAGTGTTCCTGGAAGTTCTCTTGATGGAGGTGCATTGCATTGTCTCAGTCAGTTTCAGCTGCTATAACAAAACACCATAGACAGAGTGGCTTAAACAACAAAATTTATTCTCTTGTACTTTTGGAGGTTGGGAAGTCCAAGGGCAATGTGATGCCCAAGTTAGTTACTGGTCTTGGCTTGCAGGTGGCCACCTTCTTGCCATATCCTCACATGGCACAGGAAAGAGAATGAGATCTCTGTCTAGTGTCTCTCATAAGAACACTAATCCTGTAGGATCAGGGCCTCACCCTTGTGACCTCATTTGACCTTAATTACTTTCGTACTCCACACAGTCACATTGGGGTGAGGGCTTCAACATAGGCATTGAAGGGGGACTTAATTCAGTCCATGGCAGGCGTCATGCGTACATTCTGTCCTTTTAGTCCAGCCTCAGCCCTGGCCATCACTCCAGTATCCAGAGTCCTAATGGGGCCTCGCTCCAGGGATGACTGTATGTTCCTGCTTCCTTGTGGTGAGGATTTGGTGATGCAAGTGCTCTTTATTCCATTTTTTAAAAAATATATTTTTTTTTATTAATTTCAGAGAGGAAGGGAGAGAGAGAGATAGAAACATCAATCATTGATCAACTGCCTCCTACACGTCTCATATTAGGGATCAAGCCCTCAACTCAGGCATTGTGCCCTGATCAGGAATAGAACTGTGGTTCATAGGTCAGCGCTCAACCACTGAGCCACACCAGCCGGGCTATACCACTTTTCTGGTGGGACTTCTGGCCTTCAGATAGAGGGCCCAGAATCATCCTTCAGGTTCAGCCTGGCAAGGGCAGAGCCTGCTAGAATGGTGACCCCAGGAGGGCAGGGAGCCGCGTCGGCCCCACTCTCGGAAGAGCCCTCAGCACTAGAACAGTGCCTGGCACGTCACGGGCACTCAGGAACCGTTTGCGTCGCTGCAGTTTAACACGATATTACTGTTCACTTCTCCTTTGGAGCGGCTTCAAAGGTTGAGATTAAAAGTTACTGTACGTTGTGCATTTAATTCCATCTCTCGTCCTTGCGAAACTCATTTTCGGTAGAATAACATGTGCCAGAAGCTCAGGGGGGAAGCGAGCCGCACCCCCTGAGAACGGCGGCGGCAAGCTGAAAGCGGGAACCCGAGTGGAGCCGGTAAAACAGATTTCCTGAAACCCTTGAAATTCATGTGGACTGGGGGAAGCGATCGGCAGGAATGAAGTCGGACTGAAGATGAAAACCATGTGTCCGCACGCATGTGGGGCAAATCGCGCCGGCGAGTGTGGAAGGAAGGAGGCAGGTGCCCACGGCCCCGCTCAGCGTGCGAGGGGGAGTCGCCAGGGACTCGGGGGGTGGGGGGGTCCCTCCGATGTGTGTCCTCAGCTGCCGGGCAGGGTCCTCCCGGCGACACGAGCAGCAGAAGCATCACTTTGCAAGACAGGGGTTTTCAGGAAAAGCACACGAGCGCCAATTATACCTCCGACTTTTATCCTCGCATTGTAATTAAGAACATGTTTACGGCCCTAATTATTTGCATATTTTCCTTCGGAGTTAACCCCTTGAAAGTATCTTTAATACCTTGCTCTACTGTTCTAACTAAATGCTTCCACATTTTTTTCCAGTTAGACTCACTGTTTCACTTCTGGAAAATATTGTGTAATTACTTCCTGATGCAGCGAAAACCCCACCAAGTCCCAGCGCCATGGTTACTTCCAACTCTGGGCTCCCCGATCAAGTTTCACCCCGTTTTTTTCATGCTATTTAATTAATTAGTATTAAAAAGATAGTTACTGACATGCGACTGGAGGTCTGGCCAGCTGCGGAGGCTGTAGTTTAGAATGAATCAAATGTTTCTCTCTTATACTGCAGAATTACCATGGCTTCCTATTTTTCTCAATTTGGCTTTTGAAATAGTATCCCTCTGGCTTAAGCTGATGTCAAAGTAAGATCAGTCCTATCTGAGTTAATTTTTCCTTATGACTGGTGTCTCTCTGTAGCCAGGAACCTCATTTTCTTTAAAAATAATAATAATAAATAAATAAAAATAGCTATTTTATTTCTAATCCTTCATTTCGGACCACGTTCCGTCCAGAAAAATATAAAAAATAAATACAGCCTGCAGACCCACCCATGAGCCACATCCTTTCTCTCTTTGATGAAATAAACTCGCGGATGGTTAGCCAATTCAGAGAGCACCGGAAGAAATAAAACCCAGAGAAACTGCTCCCTCCTCGCCCCCTTTGTGAAGGTCATGTTCATGGTATTTGTGTCTTGCCTGTCCTTCTTGAGACACTGCAGAGAGAGGGAGAGCGAGCAGGAAGATTTGTACGAGCACAGGTCATAGTGTTGGTTCTAATAGCGCGTAATTAATTATAAATACAAACCTCGGAGTAAAAACAAGACAGGGATGGCGTTCACGGCTTCCTTTTCTAAACCAGGAAGTAATCTGTCATAATTGTGGACACCCAGGACACGCTTTGAGATGCCACTGAAGGAAAACTTGCATGTGGCTGCTTCTCCAACTGTCCTGACCGAGGGCAAGGACTTGCTAGGTCTTTACTGCGGGAACCCCCGCGGTCTGAGGGGTGCTTTACCTTTGCTACGGGGTAGACTGCAGCCAGCATGCGACGTGGCGCATGCGCGGCAGATTCCATGGACCTTGTGATGTCATTTCGTCGTTGTTTCCTGAGACTCCCGAGCACGTACACTTACTGAATCCGGAATCTTCCTGTCAAGGACGAGTGAGGAATTGGCTGTTTCCTTGACACGTTTGCAGTCCAGCAGGGGTAACAGACAGTGTCACCAGCTACCTGTAACACGTGACTGCTTTTAAAATAGAAGGGTGATGGCCCTGAGCCCCTCCAGTGACGCGGCCAGGAAAGGGGGTGCTGGCAGCGGAGCCTCACACCCTGACTCGTGGCTCCTCTCCGGCAGTGACGGGTTTGGGGTCCGTCTCCATTCCAAGAGAGAAGCCCTCATCTTGAGCTCAGTTTCCATTATTCTTCCATGTGGTCTCCAGATTTTGTAATTTAAAAAATAGTGGGTGCATGCATGTATGTGTGTACATGTGTGTGTATGTGTGCATGCACACGCAAGTGGTGGTGGGGCTGCCGAGGAAGCAGCGGGAGGAAAATGGAGACTGGTTTGCCAGGTCCGTCTCTGGCTTCCTGTGCTAACGGGGTGGGGTTCTGTGCTCCAGCTGCCTGCAGTGGCTGCCTCCTGCCTGTGAATGGCCTCTGGACTCCCTGAGTCCAGCTCGGTGTCCTTACTGCTCCCTCCCCTCCCGTTCTCCATGGCTTTGAACTCTTTGGCGGCACTGACTTTGTGCTGGAAGCCGGCAGTAGGAGCATCTCTGTCAGGTGGAGAAGCTGGGCCGCAGAGAAGGCAGCTGACCTGGCGTTTGGTTTCCTTCCGCCCTGGGAGGTGCCACCAGCATGGCCTCCCAGTTCAGGGCGCCCTGCCCCCGGGGTTCTGGCTGACCCAGGATTTGTGCCATCTGTGGCATCTGAAAAGGAGTCTATTTTAAAGCCCTTGAAAGTCCCAGGAGACGGGCGCCAATGCCAGCCGCTCGGCAGGTGTGAGAGCAGCGACCCGCGGAGAAGGGCTGTGCCGTGCACAGAGGTCAGCCGCAGGGGCTGCCAGCTGCGGTGAGCGTGGGGGCCGGGGTGAGGGCACAGCGGGGCCCCGAGCAGAAATCACCTCGGTTGGGTTTTTAGTGCCCATTCCTGCTCTCACCCCAACTGCACTGGCCCACGTTGGGGTCTCCTTTGAGAGCCCAGTACAGCCTCAGCAGCCACCGGCACTTGGAGTCAGGGCTGTGTTCCGTCTGTACCTGGTTTTCCAGCAAGGCTGGGCTGGGAAGCAGTGTTTACGGCTGTCTGTCCGTCTCTCTGTCCTTTCCCTCCCCCCTGGACCAGCCATGTAGATCTCATGTAGTTCCATCAAGTGCTCAAGCTGTGTCCCAAGACTAGCAGGCCCCAGGAAGTATGGATTATGTGCTGAGGACCTGGACCCCAAAGCTGGTGGGTAGTTTTCATTTGAGCATCGAGACTTCCCGAGTCTCCATTCTTGGCATTGGCACCAGTTAGAATAGAACAATAAACCAGTTTTGTCATGTGAGGCCGTGATTAAATGCGACTGGACGCAGGAGATCCTTGCTGAGCGAGTGCTCAGGGGTGGGGACAGGGAGGGGATGTGGACCCACCGCTCCATCAGCATTGTCAGCACTGAGTCCCGTCCGGGAAACAGACGGGACACGCGGGTGTCTGGCAGTGTTTAGAAGGTGAGCAGTCAGGTGCTCAGAAGTGGGATGAGGTTAGAGTGCTCCATGGGGAAACTCCGAGAGGCTGCGAGCAAGGTTGGGACTAGTGAGACCTCAGGATGGAGGATGGAGGTGGCTGAGAGGGAGGATGGAGGTGGATTTAGGGAGGAGGATGGAGGTGGCTGAAAGGAGAGGATGGAGATGACAGAGGATGGAAATGGCTGAAAGGGGAGGATGGAGGTGGCCTGGCACATGCTGGGGCCTGAGAGAAAGCTCCTGTCCCAGCAGCAGCCTCCTTCCCTGATGGCGAGACAAAGCCGTCCTGGGATCCGGGTCCTCCCGCAGCCCAGGGGCGCCTGGGCTCTGAGCAGCCGTTTGCCAACTCCTCTCAGGACGTCAAGGCCCAGGGGGCCGCCGCCTGACAGCCAGCCTGCGCCAGCCCCCATCCTCCTGCTGCGCCCGCGGCTCTCCTGCGCCGGCCATTGTGGAGGCTGCCTGTCACAGATGCGGGCAGCCAGGCCCGAGGCTGCCAGGCGCTCCCCCGGGTCGCTGTCTCCCTGCGGGAGCTGAGCCAACAGGCTGGCAGCGCATGCCTTCCCCTTGATCTGGGGGCTCCGGGAGGGAGGAGGGAACCCTTTTCTGAGCTGCCCTGAAGCCCAGAGAAGCAATGGCTGAAAGCGCAGTTTGACAGGCAGAAGCACCTGCCGCCTCGGGGAGTTTCTGAAAACGGAGTGGAGGCCCTTTGGTGCTGTCACTGGAGGTGCTGAGAGGCCGCGTGGCCTCTCCCAGAACGGAGGCCGGAAGGAAGTAGATGTCAGAGTGCGAACGGGGGCCTCGGCCCCTTTAGTGACCTTCGGGCTCCACTTCCTGCATCCCTCCCATCCCGGTCCGTCTGCCCGCCGGCGGCCTCCCCGCGCTGAGAACTTCCTCAGCGGCTCCGGTCCGCATGGACACGGTCTGTTTCTTCCTGTTTTGTCCGGCAAAGCGTGTTCCAGTTTCTGCGTGCCCGGGGCTGCCCAAAGGGTCTCCCGGGAAACGCCCGCACAGGCTTGCAGGGCGCAGCGGTTCTCTCGTTCGCCCTCATCTTGTGTTGACGCTGCTCGAGCCCCTGTGGGAGGGCCGCGATGCCAGCCTCGCTTTTGTTCCTAATTCGTCAACGAGGAAACAGGCTCAAAGCGATTGAGCACCTGCAGGGAGGGGCGGAGGGAGGGGGCCTGAACTGGGGTGCCTTAGGACAGCAGGGCACCCCCCTCTCATACCCTGGCTCAGTGACGGGGGGGGCACCTCGCTGACACCCCCTCTGCTTGGCAGCTTCATCGCCGTGGAGAACATCGACAGCTACTGCGTGCTCATCTCCTCCAAGGCCGTGTACTTCCTGAAGAGCGGGGACTACGTGGACCGGGAGGCCATTTTCCTGGAGGTCAAGTACGACGACCTCTACCACTGCCTCGTCTCCAAAGACCACGGGAAGGTGTACGTGCAGGTGACCAAGAAGGCGGGGAACACGAGCAGCGGGGTGTCCATCCCCGGCCCTTCCCAGCAGAAGCCCATGGTGAGTGCACACGGCCCCCCTCCACCCTCCTGAACCACGTGGTCAGAGCCGGAGAGACCGTGAGGCCACGGGCACCCCCCCTGCTCCCTGTCCCCCCAGGAGCTCTCCGTGGGGCCAGGCTGGGCCGTCACCCCGGGGTGCTGCCCCCAGGCCCCCAGGGAGGAGCTCGCTGCATGCTCCAGAGGGTGGTCCTGTCTCCTGGCTCCGCCTCCGGGCACCGGGCCCGTGGAGGTAGCAGTGGGGACCCGCTGACAGGATGCGGGGCGTTTCCCGCCCGGTGACTCAGGCGCACTGGATCCGGGACGGTCTCAGCGCCCCGGCTGCTCTCGGTTCTCCTGAGTGACAATCGGAAACTAACTGTTTCTGTGCAAAGAAGCCATGTCTAGCGGAGGCCTCCACCCTGGGTCAATGCTCCATAAATAAAGTTTACGCTTTTAAGTATGAAAGGCCGGACGGTACTGCGAAGGCAGGACTTTTAAAAAAGAACGTGGCTGTTAATAACCATCACCGTGAGGAGCTGGGGTTCAAAACCAGGTGCTGTGACCCCAGACCACGTGGCCGCCGTGCTGGGAGGGACAGCTGGCTCGGCAGGAGCACCGTCCTGACCGTATTCCGACTCGGAGTCTCCATGAGACTCGGGCTGGCCTGCTCCTGCCTCCCCGGAATGCCCGCGCTCTCCAGCCCGCACTCTCCAGCCCGCACTCTCCAGCCCGCAGGGGGAAGGATGCGTCATTAAAATGCTCCCGCTTATCT
This sequence comes from Lasiurus borealis, assembly GCA_004026805.1. Classification (NCBI taxonomy): domain Eukaryota; kingdom Metazoa; phylum Chordata; class Mammalia; order Chiroptera; family Vespertilionidae; genus Lasiurus; species Lasiurus borealis. The sequence continues at coordinate 3,689 of PVJN01065321.1, read as the reverse complement.
CTGGCTCTTCCTGCGGATCAGAAATAGCACCCGGCCTCGTGGGCCTCTTTCCCTTGACCTTCTCCTGCCCAGGAATGCACTGGGGTTGGGTTTGGCTGGGGTGGGCTCCCCTGGGTCACTGGCTTAAGCAGGGCTGGTAGCGGAGCAGAGTTCACACCCAGAAGCATGAGTTACTTCCACACGTCCCTCTCCGTGATGGGGAGCCGGCCGCCTACGTGGCTGCCCCCCTCAAGGCAAGTGAGCCGCTCCGTGTTCTGGATCAGAAAGGCCTGGAGGCCTTGTGGGCCGGATGGGATTTGAATCCCAAAGGTGCAGTCCCTTCTTCGTGCTCTTGGCCTGTGGCAGCTGAAACCGGTCCCCCGGTACGGGGAGTCCCCAACCTCAGGTGACCTGCGCGGTTGGCTGCACAGTCACCCCGGGAACTTGTTAAAGACACAGATTCTGTTCCCCCTCTCCCCACAACCTGAAATCAGCATTAACTGGGAGTAGGGCCCTGGAGGCCGTCCCTTAAAAGTGCACATCCGGGTGTCTCCAGCTGGGCCCTGTGGCCGCCCCCCTAACCCCCCGCCCCAGACAGGACAGGTGCTCACTGCGTTCTGCCCTGCAGGTCCACGTGAAATCGGAGGTCCTCGCCATCAAGTTGTCGCAGGAGATAAACTACGCGAAGAGCCTCTACTACGAGCAGCAGCTGATGCTGAGGCTCAGCGAGAACCAGGAGCAGCTGGAGCTGGACTCCTGAGGGGCGGCGCGGGCTCGGACCCACTGCCGGTCGGGAGCCTCAGGTGGAGGCCACGCCGCGGCGCGGTTTGGGGACGCTGTCACGGAGCCAGAGGAAGCCACCGCGGACAGGGGACAGGGATGCTAACGGAAACCAGCCGCATCGGTCTGGGGGCCGGGGTGACTGTGGATGACGGGGAAGTAATTTTTTAAAGGGATTGGGTGAATAACGTTACCAAGTGTCTGAGACGAACCTAATTCTCGGACTGCCCTGTATTTTGTTACCATGTATATATGTACAACTGTGTGTTTGTAAATATGTAGGCGTATTTCCCACCAGGGCCTGTGATGTGTGTAAAGGCTATTGACTGTAAAGTAATATAAAGTTATATTGGATCTTCGGTTGCACTCACTCCACACGTCTGGTGCAGGGAACTCGCTGCAAAGACGCTCGAAAGCCGGAGCGTGTCAGGGCGCAGGGGCCTGGGAAGGGGGGTGGGCTGTGCTGGGAGAGGCCCCCTCGGACCAGCGGATCTGGGGCCAGAACGGAGCTGGCCCTCACAGAGTCAGGAGCCCATCTTTTATGTATTCCCCTCGCCCACTTAAAGGCAGTTGTTGGGTTATGACGGATGGTTTTCCTGCCATCTCCTTGGCTTCGCCAGGCTTGGAGGGAAATCGGGTGTAGTTCCTACACCATGAGCATCGGAGAGTCAGTTGGATTTAGCAGGAAAGGTCCCGTAGAAATCTTTAACAAATCAGGAATCCACACATGTACTGCGCCCCACAGGGGGGCAGGGTGTTTTCAAAGAAGCCAGAAGGCCCTTCAGCAGAGCGTGCCAGTGCCTCAGCTCAGGGCGTTTGCAGGGGTGGACTTGCGCTCCGAGGTCTGGTGTCACTGAACCCCGATTCCGGGGACCATAGAGCTGCCACCTGGCCCCGCATGGCTGTTGGTGGGTTGTTTGGTTTTCGCTGACGGGTGGTCGGGCCGGTCAGCACACCCGCAGTTCCCTGCGGGCCTGGCCTCCCTCCCCGCACCCCACTCCTTCCCCTCCCCAGCCGTCCACCCGCCATCAGGACCTCTTCAGGATGAGGCCCGCGGAAGGGCTGTCATCGGCGAGCCTCGGCCGCTTTCTGGACCGACGTCCCTTGAATCTCCGTGCCCCGCAAGGAGAGTCGTGTGACTGACAAGAACGAGTCTGCCTGCCGCCCACAGCAACGGGATATTCTGGGCTCTGACGGCAGAGAGCCGGGGGGGCCTCCCGCAGGACGGTGCTTCCCGGCCCGGCCCCCCCAGCCTCCCTTCTAATTTAATCGGCCCCTGAAATAGTTGTCCATCTCCCCCGATTGCGCAACTCCCCTCTGACATTTGCGCCTGAGCCCGTTCCAGGGGGATCCGGAGACCAGAGGGGGTGGGGCCGGGCGGGGGCAGGTGGGCAGCAGTCGAGCGCTCTCCGGGCGCCCTGCCCTCGCCGCCTGCGTGCCAGGCGAGGCGAGGAGGCCTCGGGGGCTGCAGGCACAGGCCTCTGGTTTGCCAGGAAGGAATCCGAAGCTCTGGCCCCGGCTCTGTGGATGCCCGTTTCCCGCAAGTCTTCAGCCAGCAATGGCCGGAGCTCGGGAGCTCCATCTCCACCGCCTCTCGTGCTGCCCCGGGTCACGGTCCTCCCCGCGGAGAGTGAAGTAGACGGAAGGAGAAACCCAAAGCCTTCCCAGCTCCCTGCCCCAGCCCAGTTGGCCAACTCAGGCCGCTGCCCAACCGCAGCTGCTCTCTCTGCCCATGGAAAGGCCAGCCAGAGGGCACCGAGGGCCTGGCCACCCTGGCAGCGAGGGGACAGCAGCCTCCCAGCCCCAGTGTCTTGCTGCTGGGTGGTACCCACCTCCAGCTCAGAGGCTCCAGGGCCGCTTCATTTTTAAGCAGCATCTGTGCCTCAAAATGCCGGCGTGGCTGGTGAGGCAACCCCGGGAACAGACACCGGTTCCGGGTGTCAACACCACCGCAGCCGCCTGTCCATTCCAACTCTTCCTTTAGCTTCTCATGTCAGGATCGTTCTTTTTTTTTTTTTTAATATATTTTATTGATTTTTTACAAAGAGGAAGAGAGAGGGATAGAGAGTTAGAAACATCGATAAGAGAGAGACATCGATCAGCTGCCTCCTGCACACCCCCTACTGGGGATGTGCCCGCAACCAAGATACATGCCCTTGACCAGAATCGAACCCGGGACCTTTCAGTCCGCAGGCCGACACTCTATCCACTGAGCCAAACCAGTTTCTGCATCGGGGTCGTTCTTCTTCTTCCTGTGGAATAAAATGCTTTGCTGACTCCCCAGACCTGTAGTTGTCTTCCGGTTTCTTAGTGATGCAGGTTCTAGAACCACCACCAGTGACAAATGCCCATATGGGACAGCACTCACATTCACGCCCTTTGCTCCACGGAAGCGCATCACGTGGGCCAATCCTGTCCCTGAGCTGCACTGGACACTTTCCATCCCCAGCTCAGAACCGGGTGTCCTGCTGGCTGCTGCTCACCCACCACCCCGAGGTTGCTGGACTCGGCCTGGCAGCAGGAGGTTGCAACTTACCGAGAAGGGGAGACTAAGGGGAGCAGGTCTGGGGCTCCCTCAGCACATGCCAAGTTCGGGGTCCTGCTGGTTACCTGCAGGACAAGCCAGGAAGGCAGTGGCTGAGAGTCTGGAATTCAGGCGATTGTGTCAAAGATGGAGGCGCCAGTGACAAGAGGACCCTGGATGGAAGCCCCAGAGGACGGTGGGGCAGTGCGGAGAAGAGCCCCAGAGCTGAGCTGCAGGGGATCCCCAAGTTTAGAGTTAGACAGATGGAGAGCAACAGTGAGGGGAACCGAGCAGGACCATGGGGGACGTGTGTGTGAAGCCAGGCGTGTGGGGCCTCCGACCAGGATGGTGGGAGAGAGCAGGATTAACAAGTGCTGCCGAGAAGTCGGGTGGCATGAGACCAGCT
>PVJN01065320.1:0-10288 GCA_004026805.1 Lasiurus borealis | reverse complement strand
GCTGAGCATACATTGAGAGTCTCCCTCCACACAGGCTCAGGGGAGGAGGAGACTAGAGGGGACATTGTCTTCGGTTTAAATGTGTAATTCCTACTGTGCTATGTTGAAGGAAACAAATTGAGCTGGATTTCCTTTTTTATTTATTCCCCGGAGGAAAGAATCTGTGAAGGCTGTGAAGAATATAAACCTTCTAAATGTAAAAAAGAACAGTGTATGGCAAACTTTGCAATATTCATTTCAGAACAAGTCCTATTTAATAAGTTATGATGGATAAAAAAAATTCATTTGCACAGATTTCTGCTAATGTCTCCTATTCTCTCCAAGGCACATGGAGTCATTTTCTGTTAAGTGTAAGATTTTGTGTATGTTGATATCATGGGGTGTGATGTAGCACAGAGGCTATTCATGCAATTTCAAATTGCTTTATATAGAAGTTGCCAGATCACTTAATTAGACTAAGATTTGAGGTGATTTTGTGGGCAGAAATGTAGTTTTTAATGAAGCCATTAGCCTTTTAGTTTTTGATAACATTATTAGAGGGAATTTGATTTGTCTTTTTATATGGCAAAGTGAGTAAATTCACATCTTTGTGCCCCTAGTACATGTATATCTGAATCATTAATTTTGTTCCTTGTTTAAGATTGTTCATTTGAATGAAACAGAATACTTTTAGTTCACTTCATTTCAATCCAGCTCTTCCCTTTCCTGTTAACTGTGGGACTGTCCCAGATTCAATATCATGTAACAGGTACAAATGCATGTCCACTCCAGACTCAGTCACACACTACAAGTCTGGACATGCTCTTCATAGACTACACCTCACCAAATTGGATGTATATTAAGCTTTGGAAATAGAATCAACGTTTTCAATATCAGAAGAACAGTGGATGCCATACTGCCCCATCAGTTGCCTTGGTTTGTGAAACCGTGTTTACTAGGTAAGGATGCTGCCACTGTTTTGAGCAACTCTTCCAGTGAGGAGCTGTGATAAGAGACAGGGTGTGAAGACAGGGCTGGAAGGTCAGGAGCACATGAGGAAATCAATCAGCAGAGTCTGTGGTTCATCCAGTCCATTCCAGCGTACTGACACATTTGACCTTGAATCAGAGTCTGATTCTTGGGCATTTACATCCCGTGATTATGTACTGTGGCTACAGAGACTCTGTCCACAAGGATCACCAATGTAAGTTTGCCTTCTAGGTCTTTTACATGCATGTTAAAAAAAAAAGAGTTGATGAGATAGGCTGGGAACCTAACTGGAGAAAATTTCTGCTTCTGTTTTTCTTTTTTAAATCTGAGAATGCATAAAACCAAGCAATTTAAATGTGACTTTAAATCCAAATTCTACACTCTATCACACTAGCAATGTGACCTTGAACAAAGTACTTGATCTAAGTGTCAGTGTTCTCAACCATAAAAGGAAGCAAAGAAGGTTTCTACTTTAACGAATTGACATAAGTATTAAAAAAAGTATGTCTCCAAAGTATGAAAGCATAGTATTTAGGACATAATTAATACTCAATAATTATTACTCAATAAATATTGTTATGATTAGTAATATGATTATTATAGTCATTATCATTATTATTTTGGTATTGTTCTTTGGGATAAATACTATAATTTCTGTTTTTAGGATTAAACTGAATTCAGGATTAATATTTATGGATTTTTTTCTAGTTCAGGGGGTTTTAAAAGGCATAGCATCTCATCAAAGGCATTCTTTGTAAAAAGAAAAGAATATCTTGGAATGTATGTGATAGTTTTATTTTTATTGCAGTTCTTTAGTGGAATTCCAATATTATTCAGCATTTATGTTTACAGAATTATTTAGGGTACAATCAAGAATACCATAATACTGTCTTCATAAATGGACACCGTTTTAAAAACTAGGCATAATTAGCAGGGAGATATTCATAGTGTGGATCTGACATTATTATGACTGCAATATAAATTCCACAAGGTAGAGAAGATCCAAGGAAAAAAGGCTACAGATTTATTATAGTAAGATGCATTTGCAATATGGATTGTACTTATCTTTTTATTTGCCACAGACAATGTAAATTAGGAACATCTGAAGGAAGGTCCAAATAATTTAGCATCTGTAGACCACTATAAAATATGCTATACTGATGCCCAGAGTGGAAACAGAAATTTGCTGTTTTCTAACTTCACTGATAAGATTTGACTTGGGCTCCTAGAAGTAGCCTCCTACCAATAATGGACAGGGAGCCACCATGAAGGAAAAGTGGGGGAAATGAAGAAAAAGTGGGGATTGCTTATCAGTTTGCTCCTCTTCTCTCTTTAGTGATCTAAAGAAAGTATTGTTCTTTGGTCAAGCTGTCATCAATTAATAAAACTTTTGAGGGGGTGAACTCATTTTTTATATTCATGTTTTTGTTCTTCTATTTCTGAAATTATAAGCCTTAATGCGTGTAGCAGCAATTGAACATTTAAGTTCATGTAAGTATGTATGTGGGGTTTGATGGGGTGTCCTTCATTTCTGGGCGGATAACTTTCTCAGTATATACAAAGAACATCACTGTGCTCAGAGCCTGAAGTCACTCATCATGGTGATAGACAAAGGGACGAGGGTCTTCAACCAGTCTAGTACCTTATCATAGATTTTCATGTTTGCTCTTCCTCCAAACTTTATTATCAATATCCTCATTTGACAGATGAGGTACCTGAGGCTCAAAGATTTTTAAATGACTTACTCTAGGTCACTTGGGTCATGAGTGAGGCTTAATCTATATATATAAAAACCTAATATGCAAATTGCCCCCCAGGAATTCGACCAGGAGACTGTTCACTCACTATGATGTGCATTGATCACCAGGGGGCAGCACAGAATGAAGGTAGGGCCTGGCCAGCAGCTGGAACGCCCAGATCAACCCTGATTGCCAGCCAAGCCTACAGACCCTACCCGTGCATGAATTTCATGCACTAGGCCTCTAGTTTTGTAATAAAGATGAAATACTGTAATTTGGTTAAGGGTGAAGCTGTGAACACATCTCAGAGTGGTAGGCCTCTGCCCCTTGAATGCACTGGGAAAACTAGGCTGCGAAGCAGCTGTGAGCCCAGGAGCAAGTGTTAGCTGTGAAACTGCCCCCATGAGACTATCAATGCGGGGTGTGTGGATTGGGTAGGAGGGAAAGAACCAGGTGGGAGAGACCAGGAAGAGCTTGTGTCTCATCATAGAACTTAATCTGAGCAGCCGAAGCAAAAAAATCGCTTGGCTTAAAGGCGTGATGGTGAGAAGACCATAGGCAGACGACACTTGCCTCATTCACTCTGAGTGGCTGGGTGCATTTTTGAAGTGGTTTTTCAAGTTTTCTCATTACACAACAATTTGGAAACTTTGAACAAAAGCCGCACACTCTTTAAGGCCGGAGAGATGGCCTCACTCTCGTCTGATCTGCAGTCTGACAGGCATTTTTCCCACTGGGGACAAGAGGGGCTTCTCTGGGCTGCACCCATTTAGTGACAAACAACAGCTGGGTAGTTTTGATCCAATTATAGCTACTAATTTGCAAGCAGCTCTAAGCAGACCTGAGATATCCTATGACTTTCTCTTAGCTGTGTGTCGTGATTTCAGAAAGGGAAACATGTTGTCCCTCTGGCCTCCCAGGCTAGTATGAGAGTCTCGGCTTAATGTGGAACTGATTTATTTCTTTGAGCAATAATAGCAAAGCAAGCACTTCAAAAAAACCAATCCATCTCCTCTCCATAAAACTATAATACCCTTCAATGTAAGAAAAAAAAAAAAGAAGCTTTCACTCTTTGCATGGAAAATACCAACTGAAAAGAGAAAAGGGCCAAGAATATTTGAATATCCTCTTTCGCAATCTGTTCTTTATCCTTATCTGTTTATTCCATACTGCAGGAGTTAGAGAGCATCCTTTCTGTGGCTTGCCTGTAGGTTTGAGCTTTGCTGACATTGGTGAGGGGGGAAGAAGGGATAGAATTCTCTGTGGAGGCTCTTGCTCCTGGATGTTTGCTCTGCAACTTCACATCTAAGCCAATTGTCCCCACTGGAATTCAGCCCAGCGATCTGGGAGAGGAGATGCTATTTTCAAGATGCACATGAGCATGAACTTCTAAAGAGCACTGTCATCCTATCCTGCTCAATTCCCATTTGGGAGATCACACCATTGGGTTGTTGGTTTCTCTTTGCTCTCATCAACTTTTCACATCATTCAGGGTTGGTCTGATGAGGACAGGAGGCAGGAGATAAGTGGTAAATAGTTTCCTTAGTTTTATCACCCTTTTATTATATGTTCAGAATGAGGGACCAACTATTGGGTTGGAATACCAAGTAGGTGTTTTTCTACAACAGAAAAGGCATGAGAAATATTTAACACACCTCATTGCATTGGGTATCAGTTTCAGAGAGTTTGTCACCCCCTCAATGTTAGAGACTGGTGGTAGTTAAGAACCTGATCCTGGATCAAGGTTCCCTATTCAAATTGCAGTGTGCCCCAAACTAGCAACATTTTCTTAGTCAAGTTAGGTAACGTCTCTGGTTCTCCATTTCCCACCTGTAAAATGGGAATCTAGAATACCATCTGGTATGTAGTAAATACTTAGAGAATGTTTTAGATGCTATTTTTTTTAAAAATCATAGCTGTTAAAAAACATAATTCAATTTTGTTTTGTGATTCCTTTTTTGTCAACATTACATGGATAGTTTATTCTTTTCAATTTGTCCTTTTTGTTGGAAGGAATTTTTCCCCATTAATAACTATAAAATAAACATAATTCCTGACACATTTCTGAGTTAAGTCTTATAGGGTATTACTATGGAAGAAATAATTTGCTAGTGTATTTCAATGGCTTAACAGACACAAATCACCTGTAGATTTAAAGCACATAATATGTCCTCTCTATTTAATAAGTCTATGTTTTGTGAAGGTTAGTTGATATAAAGCTTATGACTCTTTAAAATTTAATTGATTCTCAGGAGCTATGAGGTTGATGAAAAAAATGTGAGGAAGATTATGTTCTTGATTGATAATACAATAGTGTTATCAGGTTACATAAAATATCCTTGTACTATTATTCTTTTCTATTACCAGGACTCTCAGAATAGTAACTAACAGATGCTGAGATGAGGTCTAGGGGAAATAAGTAGCAGGATTATAAGAAAATATAAAACTTAATTTTGCTTTGGGGCTTTGGTTTTATCTTCTTACTGTAAAGAATGTTCTGTTTCTCAGTCATGCAAAGGAAGAGAGTGAAATATATATATATAGGTCTTGAAAGGTCTGTGGAAAGCATATTGTACAGTCTCACAAAGAGTATTTAATGTATAACGTGCTTAGTCTGTAAATTCCTATGCAATAATTAATAAAATGGCTAAGAATTATTGAGTACCTACTGTGGGCCAAGCCATTTATATATACTCTTTCATTTAGAGCTCGCAAAATGTTATATCGTATATATACCATTACTTGGAAAAACTGCAAAGACATTGCTTTCTCTTTTCATCTTCACATTTCAAATAACATTCCTATGAATGCCCTTTGTTCCAAGGATGAATAGTAAGAATGAGAATATTTCGTTGCTAGGGATCCATGTTCTCGTCTCCTTCAAGAATGCTGCTAGGCTACATATTCTAACCTCTTTGTATATGGGTGAGGCCATATAATCAAATGCTGGTCAATAAAAAGTGGTGGACATGATACAGACTCCTTCTAAGCCTGGCCCTTAAATTTTCTGCAGTCTCCTGAGCTCTTTTTCTCTGCAAGCTCAATGGAGAGGGTCCAGTGATGAACTCCAAGGCTATAAAATGTGGAAAAACTACTAGATAGGAGGATTCTGGGCTCCACACTGGTGAGCAGGACTACCTCTACACCTTGTTCTGTGAGATTAATGAAAAACACTTCCTTTGTGCTGAGATCACCAAAATTTTGGAATTGTTTGTTAGACCAGCTAACATTGCTTAACCTGACTAAAACAGTTAGTATTAATGCTTATTTACTAATATAGAAATGACTCAAAATAACAAGAGTAGCTAATATTTATTGAATATTAATTAAATTCAAGGACTGGAGCTTAGAGAAGAGAAGCTGCTAGATCAAGGTTATAAATTAATGAGTGATGGCACCAGGATTAAAATCTGAGCAAAATGACCAGAAGCTCATGTACTTAACCATTTTGTTTATTTGTCTATAAATTTATTATAATTAATTTTGCTTTATAGAAGTAAAGCTTCAACTAAGTTTTTGCTCTAATAATTATTAAAAAAACACATCTTGTGATAAGTAGCAGCAAATAACTATAATTTTCACAGTTGAAAATCTCAGTTGTTAGGTCTCTGGGTACTTATTTTAGCCCTTATAACAATGTAAATAGATAGGCATCATCTTTACAGTTTTCTTTCCCAGCTGGGCCAGGATACCTCAACTCAGACATAACACAAGTTGCCCACTTCTCTCTGTTTTTCATTTGGCAGGATTACTTTTGATTCCTATTAGCTCTATATCTTCCACATTATTCCCTGTACTCCAGCTGTCAAGGGAGTATGGCCTTTGAATCCTAATGGCCAAACTCTAGTTGTGTTGGTAAAGGTTCTGTGTTTGAGTGAGTGGGGGCTTGGAGAGAGGCCTGATAAGGGGAAGGATGGGTCTCTGTAGCCCCCTACATTTTTGTTCTGTGAGAACCCATTCTTCATTTTTCTTGTTTGTTAAACCTCCTGAAGATAATTATCTCTTAAGTAAAATGTACACACTCAAACTGCACTGACTTTAAGGAATTTTAAATATGACTGTATGTGGTACTGGTAGAAAAACCACCTTTAAAGTGTAAAAACAAAACTTTTTTTTAAGCTAAATTAGAAACAAAAAGATCGGAAAACTCTGGAACCTATGCATATAGAAATCGTTTTTTTGGGAGCCATATGTTCTTCTTTGTAATACAAATGTGTCGAAAGAGCAAATATCTGCAAAGATCAACTCTAAAGAATACCATGCGAGCTAATGCATATCAAGCCATTCAGTCAGGAAAAAAAAAATTGGAGTAACCAGCAGTGGGTTCATCTAGACTCACTCTCTGCCGTGGTGATAAAATCCCAGATGCTGTATGTGGAGTATGTGGAGGCCCCAGGTCGGAGGCACCCCTGGGATACGTGTGCATGGGGAGAGGGTGAGACCAGCTCAGCCTCACCATTTCTCACCATTTGAAAGCTTTGAACAGCCTGTTTGGAATGCTAATGGGTTATGCTTTCTGCTTGTAGAGAAGGGTGATTTTTCTGCAAAGCATTACATTCCCATCCCCCTCCCCCCCCTGCAGGTCTTTCCAGTAGTAGTTCTACCAAATTCTATCAGAAGACTCTTGTTGGACTGTATTTTATATTCAAATTTGGAGAATATATGTCACAGTCCACAGGGACATAAGAAAGGCAGATTAGGGAAAGCAAGCCTAGTTAAAAAGGGGGGAAATAGGGAAGGCCAGGAAGGGTTACTGAAGAGGAAGGGAGAGAGAAGACAGGAGGGAGAGGGAAATGTGGAGTTGGTTAATGTGAATGTCCTCTGAGTGAGGCTAACACACAGAGTTCCTGAGCGGGCAATGTCCCTATTCGATGTGTTTGTTACTCCAGTTTTAACATATTAATTTATCTATGGAACACATATTGCAAACTATGGAATCTTGAACTGGTTCTTCATCTGACAGACCGTCAAAGGGAATTGTGCTAACTGGCAATTTCACTCATCCTCGGCTGAATGAGAAATGGCGTTACATGATGCTGTACCTGAAGCAAAAGGAGAGCCTCAAGGTCCTGCCACTCCATTAAGGGGAAAATAAGTGTCTCCCATTGAATGCCATAAGTGTAATATTTTGGGTGTGCACCTTCAAAAACTGTTAATCTGCATGTAGCATATTTGAAAATTGGAATATTTTATTAAGCAGGATATTTCATTTTTAATAAAGCTGTGAATAGTTTATACTCAGTGAACTCCGAGTGTTTCTAACTCAAATTCCTTCCTGCCTTGAAGTGGAGCTTTTTAGGATCCTTCACTGTGGTCTCTGAAGTTGATGTGGAAGCTCATCACTCTGGCTGAGGACCAGAGAGGTCAAGTACCTCTCAGGGTTTCCCACTGGGCTTTCTTCTCCCCCTGAGTCCCAGGCAGGCCTTCCCTGAGGAAGCCTGCGATGACCAGGTTCAGGCGTGCATGCTCCCTCCCCTCAGACTTCTGTTCAGTCCTACAGAACTCTTCTTGAATTTGCCTCCAGCTCTAGTTTCTCCCAACCTTTCAACTTTTGTTTTCCCATCCCAGCTGTTGACACTTCTGTTGCCCTTGCAGTTTCATACATGGAACTGAATAGTGAAGAGCCGGCTTACCTCTTTGGAAACCATGTGAACTGACAGTGATGTGCTGTTTGAGAGCCATGTGAGGCCGTCAATGGAAGAACATACCTGGAGTCACCTGGGTTTGCAACAATGACTATGAGAAACAGAAGGGCTTCACCGTGCCCACCCGGGGACTGCTTGAACTTCTCTGCCTTCCAAATAAAGCTAGATGAAAACTCTAGGATGCTCAAGTATCTGCCAGCTGTAGAATATAAAAATCTGGTACAGTACCAGCCCTGACTGGTATACAGAGCAATTCTCCGCCATATGCCCCTGGTTGGGAAGTCTCTGAGTCCTACAGTGTCTCTCAGACCTGGCACCAAGCTGCTATCACACAACTGAAACATTTTATTTTTCATGACAATTGTATATCACTTCCAGACTTTAAAACGTTTTTTTTCCATTTTATTGAAAAATTTTGGTTTACTTGTTGGCAGATCAAACGCTGTTCTTAAGTGCACATATTTTAAAATTAACTGTCCTTTAACTTCAGTCAACAAACCTGGTTAGAAAGCTTTTTACCTCAACACAAAGTCTTTTAATTTTCCATTAATTCTTATGAACTGAGGAAAAAATTTAATTCTCAGGATCTGTCGACTGAGTGTGTCTCTACATATGGTGTCCAGGATGTGCGCGTCTGACTGCTTTCGGAGGCAATAATTTTTTGTCTTGTGTTGCTAGTGAATTTTATGTTTCCTGGCCTTTGTTAGTGTTGCTGATCTAGATTGCATTTTTAAGTTTGAATATATTTATTTTGTCTCATGAGGAAGGTGGGTGATATCTAGACTTTGATGAGTAGGCCCTCAGCCTCATGTGACTGTGCAGCCTTGTGCAGCATCCCTGACCTCTGCCCTGAGCAGTCACCCTTCTCCTGGGCAGTCACCTCTCCTCCTGACAGTCACCTCTCTCTTGATAGTCATCTCTCTCCTGACAGTCACCACTCTTCTAAGCAGTCACCTATCTCCTGAACAGTCACTACTCTCCTTGGCAGTGAGCTCTCTCCTGAAGAGTCACCTCTTACCTGGGAAGTCACTCTTCTCCTGACAGTCACCTCTCTACTGATAGTCACCTCTCTCCCAGGCAGTGATCTCTCTCCTGATAGTCACCTCTCTCTTGGACAGACTGACCACTCTGAGGGTTCCACTGTGACTCCTTTTGTTGAAAACCTGAATCTGCTATTTACTAGCTGTATGACATTTGAAACTTTACTTAACTTTTCTAAGCCTCCATTTCATAGTTTATAAAGTGGGCATGAATCTGGTGCCTAATAGGAGGATTGTCAAGATTACTAATTGATCCAAACACCTTCTATGAAGCCAGCATCCCCCTAATACCAAAACCAGATAAAGACAACACAATGAAAGAGAATTATAGGCCAATATCTCTCATGAACATAGATGCCAAAATTCTCAACAAAATTCTAGCAAATCGGATCTAGCAGTACATCAGAAAGATCATACACCATGACCAAGTAGGATTCATCCCAGGAATGCATGGATGGTATCCGCAAATCAATAAACGTGATACATCACATAAACAAATTGAGAGATAAAAATCACATAGTCATATAAAAAAAAGCATTTGACAAAATTTAACACCCTTTCTTGATAAAAACTCTCAGCAAAGTGGGAATAGAAGGAGCATACCTCAACATCATAAAAGCCATATATGATAAACCTACAGCTAACATCATACTCAATGGGCAAAAACTAAAACCATTTCCCCTAAGAACAGGAACCAGACAGGGATGCCCACTCTCACCTCTCCTGTTCGACATAGTACTGGAAGTATTAGCCATTGCAATTAGACAAGAAGAAGAAATAAAAGGCATCCAAATTGGAAAAGAAGAAGTAAAGCTGTCCTTATTTGCAGATGACATGATATTGTATATAAAAAACCCAAAGGACTCCATTCCAAAACTAATTGACTTAATTAATG
>PVJN01065319.1:0-10288 GCA_004026805.1 Lasiurus borealis | reverse complement strand
CCTAGCTTTCCTGCTGTAATTTGACAGTCTGTTCGATGCTTCTCTGCCTCTGTATATATCTTTTGATCCACCAGATTATAACATTCTTTAACATCTATAAATGAGTGAGATCATGTGGTATTTTGTTTTCACTTCCTGGTTTATTTAACTTAGTGTAATGTTCTCTAGTTCCATCTATGCTGCTGCAAAGGATAAGAATTCCTTCTTTTATATATATATATAGCAATGTAGTATTCTATTGTGTAGATGTAGCATAGTTTTCTAATCCACTCATCTGTTGGATTAGAGCCTTTAGGCTGTTTCCAAATCTTAGCCATGGTGAACTGTGCTGCTATGAACATAGGGCTGCATATATCCTTTCGGATGGGTGTTTCTAGTTTCTTGGGATATATTCCTAGAAGTGGGATCACTGGGTCAAATGGGAGTTCTATTTTTAGTTTTTTGAGAAAACACCATACTGTTCTCCACAGTGGCTGCACCAGTCTGCATTACCACCAGCATTGAAGGAGGGTTCCTTTTTCTCTGTATCCTCTTCAACACTTGTCCTTTGTTGATTTGTTGATGAAAGCCATTCTGACAGGTGTGAGGTGGTAACACATTGTTGTTTTGACTTGCATCTCTCAGATTATTAGTGACTTTGAGCATGTTTCCATGTGTCTCGTGGCTTTTTGAATGTCCTCTTTAGGAAAATGTCTATTTAGAATCTTGCTAGCAGTTTTCAACCTGTGGGTCGTGACCCACAAGTTGAGAACCGCTGATATAGAGCCTAAGACTATCAGGAAACAAAGATATTTACATTGTGATTCATAACAGTAGCAAAATGACAGTTATGAAGTAGCAACGGAAATAATTTTATGATTGGGGGTCACCACAACATGAAGAACTGTATTAAAAGGTCACAGCATTAAAAAAGGTTGAGAACCACGGATTTAGATCCTTTGCCCAGTTTTTGATTGGTTTGTTTATCTTTCTTTCGTTAAGTTGTATGAGTTCCCTTTAAATGTTGGAGATTAGTCCTGATAGGTTTGGCTCAGCGGATAGAGCATCAGCCCATGGACTGAGGGGTTCCAGTCAATTCCGGTCAGGGGCATGTACCTTGGTTGTGTGCACATCCCCAGTAGGACGTGTGCAGGAGGCAGCTGATGGATGTTTCTCTCTCATTGATGTTTCTAACTCTCTATCTTTCTCTCTTCCTCTCTGTAAAAAATCAATAATATATATTAAAAAATAAATTAAAAAAAGAAATGTTGGAGATGAAACCCTTATTGGAGACAGCATTGGCAAATATGTTCTCCCATGCAGTGGGCTTTCTTATTGTTTTATTGGTTTCTTTTGCTGTGCAAAAGCTTTTTATTTTGATGTAGCCCCGTTTGTTTATTTTCTCCTTCGTCTCTCTTGCCTTACAATCTGTGTCTATAAAGATATTACTACAGCATATATCTGCAATTTCGCTGCCTGTGGAGTCTTCTAGATTTTTATGGTTTCCTTTCTTACATTCTAGTCCTTTAGCAATTTTTAGTTTGTTTTTGTGTATGGTATAAGTTGGTGATCTAGTTTCATTTTTTTTTCATGAATCTGACCAACTTTTCCAGCACCATTTATTAAAGAGGCTATTTTGGCTCCATTGTATGCTCTTGCTGCCTTTGTCAAATATTAATTGAGTATAATGGCTTGGGTCAACCTTTGGGTTCTCTATTCTGTTCCATTGGTCTATATGTCTGTTCTTGTGCCAGTAAAAGGAAGTTTTGAGAACCTTGGCTTGGTAATATAGTTTGATGTCTGTTATTGTGATCCCTCCAACTTTGTTCTTTCTCAGGATAACTGTGGCAATTCAGGGTCATTTTTTATTCCAGACGAATTTTTGGAGAGTTTGTTTTAAACCTCTGAAATATGCAGTTGGTATTTTGATAGATATTACATTGAATCTGTAGATTGCTTTAGGTAGTATGGACATTTTAATGATGTTGATTCTACTAATCCCTGAACATGGTATGTTCTTCCATTTGTTTATGTCTTCCTCTATCTCTTTTTTCAATGTCCTGTAGTTTTCTGAGTATAGGTTCTTGGTTAAGTTTACTCCTAGGTATCTTAATTTTGGGGGTACAATGGTTAATGGGATTGTTTTCTTTTCTCTTTCTGTGAGTTCATTATCAGTGTATAAAAAAGCCATAGATTTCTCAGTGTTAATTTTGTATCCTGCAACATTGCTAATTCATTTATTAGGTCTAGTGGTGTTTTGATGGAGTCTTTGGGGTTTTCTATGTATAGTATCATGTCATCTGCAAATAAGGACAGTTTTGCTTCTTCTTTTCCAATTTAGATGCCTTTTATTTCTTCTTCTTATCTCATCAGTATGGCTAGTATTTCTAATACTATGTCTAACAGGAGTGGTGAAAGTGGGCATCCTAGTCTTCTTCCTGTTCTTAGGGGAAATGAGTTTAGTTTTTGCCCATTGAGTATGATGTTGACTGTAGGCTTATCATATATGTAATTTATTATGTTGAGGTATGATCTCTCTATTCCCATTTCACTGAGAGTTTTTATCAAGAAAGGGTGTTGGATTTTGTCAATGCTTTTTCTGCATTAATTGATATGATTATGTGATTTTCGTCTCTCATTTTGTTTATGTGATATATCACATTTATTGATTTGCAGATATTTTACCATCCTTATATCCCCAGAGTAAATCCCACTTGGTCATGGTGTATGATCTTTCTAATGTATTGCTGAATCCAATTTGGTAGAATTTTATTGAGGATTTTGGCATCTATATTCATCAAGGATATTTGCCTGTAGCTCTCCTTTTTTGTGGTGTCTTTTTCTGGTTTTGGGATTAGGGTAATGCTGGCTTCATAGAAAGAGCTTCATAGAAAGTGGGCCTTCTTGTTGAATTTTTTGAAATAATCCGAGGAGGATTGGTTTTAGTTCTTTGAATGCTTGGTAGAACTCCCCATAAAATCATCCAGACCAGGGCTTATTTTTGCTGGAAGATTTTTGATGGCTGTTTCAATTTCTTCAGTAGTTATCAGCCTATTCAGGTTTTTATTATTATTATTATTATTATTATTATTATTATTATTGGTTGAGTTTTGGGAGCTTGCATTTTTCTAGGAATATGTCTATTTCATCTAGGTTGTCCATTTTGTTGGAAAATAGTTGTTCATAGTATTTTTTCATAATTGTTTGTATTTCCATGGGATCAATTGTTATAGAAGCATCATCTCTTAAACAAAATGGGAAAGACAATATAAAGGAATCACATTGGGTTTTCTCTTCTTTGTTGCAACAATTCTATTGGTGAAATTGAGAATTCCTCAGTCTTAATAAATGTTTCTAATTGTTCTCTCTCCTTCTTTTACTCTCTCCCCATTACTATCTCTCTCTCTCTTTGTGTGTATGTGTTCATGTAATAGAAGGTGCAATAGGGAGCAGGATAAATGTGCATCTTACAGTCTCTCTCTCTATGTGTGTGTGTGTGTGTGTGTGTGTGTGTGTGTGTGTGTGTGTGTATACACACACACACACACACACACACACACACACATATACATATATTAGAATATGAAAACTAAATAACATGTACAAAGAACAAGAAAGACAGTCATGCCGAAACCAGTTTGGCTCAGTGGATAGAGCGTTGGCCTGCGGACTGAAAGGTCCCAGGTTCCATTCCGGTCAAGGGCATGTACATTGGTTGCTGGCACATCCCCAGTAGGGGGCATGCAGGAGGCTGCTGATCGATGTCTCTCTCTCATTGATGTTTCTAACTTTCTATCCTTCTCCCTTCCTCTCTGTGAAAAATCAATAAAATATATTTTTAAAAAATGAAAGTCATATATATGATTGATAATTATAGATGATAATTATACATACATATATGTGTGTGTATGTGTATGTATTAGAATATGAAAACTAAATAACATACAAAGAAAAGAAAGACAGTCATATATATGACTGATAATTATAGATGATAATTATATATACGTATATATGTATATATAATTATCATTCAGATACTGATATAATGGCATTGCTCTCTTTTTTCTCTCATCCTTCAAACCGCTCCTTTCACCATCTGAACATTCATGATCACAACACCCAGAAGAATTGTAGTGGTTTTTAAAACAATAGATGCCATTTTATTGGAAAATGAATTGTTGCATTTAGAGTTTATGTCAAGCCAAGCCTGTCTTCAATGTAGCTATTAAGACCCAGGATGGAGCCTAGAGATTATTAAATGCATGGCTATGAAAAAAAGTATGAATATTTCATTACAATAAAAATGTAAATCAAGGAAAAGGGAGCATTTGCCTATTTTATTTTAGATTATTTCAGATTTAATATTTCCATCCAAGTAACGATGCTTCTATTACTGAACTATTTTGCTGACATCTCTCAGATATAATCAAAAGCAGTTTAAATACCCACCCATACATTCAATAATCACCATTCTCTGCAAATATTTGTGGAATCCTAATATTTGCAAAGATCTGTCGTGGAGATGGTATTGCCAAGATAAAAAGAGATTTTTCAGAGATGTCAGAAAGTCTAACAATGAGATTTAAATTGATTTGCAATCTAATAAGCGTTCTTAACAAATTTGAAACTTTAATTTCTTTTAGATAGTGCTGAGGTACTCCAAAAATACTCTTTAATTTACTAATACAATATTAGTATCCCAGGTATGTATATGATATCAATAAAATAGACAGCTATCTTCCGTTCACAACATATCATTTTGTTCATTCAGTGGTATCAGTATGATTAGACTGCATGTAAAATAAGTCCCACTAACAGCTTCAAAAAGTAGGTTTTATTATTTTACATAATAAAAGTACAGAGAAGCAGCTGTGACTTTTACTAGTATTTCAAGGCCCATCATATTAAGGCAAATCATTTTGTAAGTCTCTTTCCTTTCCTCTTCATGCTTCTTGTCTTGGAATAGCATACATAACAGCTCCTGAATGTCCAAGCAATATGTTCAAGTCCCAGAGTGAAGGATTTTATTCAGATGAGGTTTTATGTTGTTTTATTCAGATGCAAATGTTCTTACTGCAGAAAAACTTAATTGACATTCTTCAATTGCAAGGGAGAAGTAAGTTTCCTTACTCAGACCAGGGATAGGAAAGTGTCTGTGAGTGGCCATTACCATAAAGCAATCGAACAACTCAGCCACATGAGGTATTTGTGTATGACAGACATCTCCTGCTTAATGTCAATAAGTGTTTATGAAAATCGAATACATTGTGGGAAAGCTACCTTACAATTTTTACAAATAAAAATTGTAAAGCATTTACCATTTACTCATTTTCTTTCCTCTGGATGGATGGATAGACTGATAGATAAACATTTACCATGCATTGGTACTATGTGCTATTTTTAGTACACACTATTTCTAGTCTCATGTTAGGATATAAAGTGCTAAAAACATTGCTCCCTCAAATGTGAATAATATCCAATAACATTGGTTCCTTAGAACCAGTAATACCCTTGGTAGAAAGTTACCCTGTGTTCTAAAATGACTACACATGATACTGATGCTTTTCCAATTACATTTAGAATATAGCTAGAAATGGTTTTATACATTATCTTGATAAAAATGGATAGTGTTATGTGTGAATTTTTTTCTAACCTACAGATATACACACTGGTGTATGTATAGGCATACACCAAATATTGGAAATTTTTTAAGATATCTTTTTCAGTATTTCTTAAATTGTATGTGTATTAAATAAAGATAATCAAAGGAAAAGCTTCAGAAATCCCCAAATTGATCAAAATATTCACTTGATGAATAAGCTTTAACACCTGACACTTTTCTTCCAATCCAACAAGAGTTTGCCCCGAGGTGTTTTATTGGAATCTTTATGTTTAGTCTTTAGACATCTTTGCTTAAAGGACACTGCAGGTGCATATGTCTTCTCAAGGATGCTTACCATGCTGATAATATCTAGATGTTAATTTTAGTTCAAGCTGCCGTCACAATAAAAGCCTAAGGAGGCAGGTGAATGGGCCTGTTTGGTTCCTATAGCCAAGCAGTCCCTTAGCCCTCTCTTTCACAGAAACGGGTGTCAGACTAATCACTCATCCTTCACTCAGAGTCTGCCAGTCATCCACAGCACAGAAAACCTTCATATCTTCTCTATCATGTATGTCTATAATCATATCTACATTTCTATATCTATATTTAAGTAGTGATAAAGTGGTACATAATCTTTAACAGGATGGAATCTCGATTATTATTTATTGCAATGATACTTAAAAAAACACTTCACATTAGAGTAAACAAAGTGTTTGTTTTCGCTAGGCTGAAAACTCTTAGAGAAAATAAAGCATGAAAACTATTAATGGATTCCTTCTCATGCAGTAATTCTTAATTTGTTTTTTAAACCACACATGAAAGTTAGCCTCTATTTCCGGGCATAATTAACAGTGCTCTGATTTCTAGATCAACAGTTTGACAAATTTTACTTTAATTGACATTGACAGTGGAGTTTTATTGGAAAGTACTGGCAAGCTCATCTCTCCAAACAACCTTCAGCATAAAGGAGAGTTTCTGGAAATATGAAGATTTATTATGGTCTTCAGCATTTACTCAAAGAGATATACTGAACAATGAAACAAAAAGAAATACAACCATCCATCACCTGCTCAAAAAATGACCTAAATTCTTATGGCCATTAATACTGCTCCGTTCTGTCACTGGCCAATGAGAGCACATCACTGAAAAATGCTTGCAAGGGTGTCAAGTTATAAATATGTCCATAACAAAGGCATTTCCTGGATTCTGGTTGGACTCAGTCCAATGTCACTTTACTTTCTAGTGAAGAAATTAAACTTAAATGTTCATTATTACTGCTAGTGAGACTTTTAACTGTTATTTTGCCTGTGAGGTAAACACACATTTTTTAAAAAATATATTTTTATTGATTTATTTACAGAGAGGAAAGGAGAGGGATAGAAAATCAGAAACATTGATGAGAGAGAGACATCGATCAGCCACCTCCTGCATGCCCCACACTGGAGATGTGCCCGCAAGCAAGGTGCATGCCCCCGACCGGAATCGAACCTGGACCTTACAGCCTGCAAGCTGACACTCTATCCACTGAGCCAAACCGGTCTCTGACACACATTTTTTTAAATATATACTGCGTCTGTGGCTAGCTCAGTGGTTGAGCATCTATTTATGAACCAGAAAGTCACAGTTCGATTCCCTGTCAGAGCACATGCTAGAGTTGCTGGTTTAATGCCCAGTAGGGGGCATGCAGGAGGCAGCCAACCAATGATTCTCTCTCATCATTGATGTTTTTTTTTCTTCTTCCTTCCTCTCTGAAATCAATAAGATATATGTTTAAAAAAAGAAATGAATTTTGTATATTTGGAGAAGTAGTCTTTGTAATGTTATACTTAAAGAAGTGAAGATTCTTAGAATTTTAATTTTCTAGACTCTGAAATAATAATTGAATTAAAGTCTTCCTGTGTCATGCTGAAGGGATGAGGCTAAGACAAGTGGCCACTGGTATGGTGAGAAGCAGGTTTCCCACCTGGTGTATGTGCCCGTAATGGTACTATTTATCATTTATTTTAATTGTTTGCATGGCCAAATGCTGCTCTGTATAATCAGACTCGTCCTTTTCATGTCATAGAAGTCACAGAAAATGATTAGACTGTCACTTGCAGTTCCATTCTCGTCAAAGGCACATGACTTGGTTGCAGGCCAGATCTCCAGCCCCAATGCCAGAGATAACCATTCGATGTGTCTCTCTCCCATCAATGTTTCTCTCTGTCTCTCAACCTGCCCTTCCACTCTCTCTAAAAAGTCAGTAAAAAAATATCATATGGTGAAGATTAGCAAAGAAGAAAATAACAATGATATATGAAAAATGAAACGATAGCCATTATTGTAACTTCCATGTGAATAGTAATAGGGAGAAATGCTGCTGATGTTTTTAAATGTTTGCTCAGTAGCCATGTGTGATTCGGGACTAAAAGTGAGTGAAACTGGTTCAGGAATCATCTTAGGATAAGGCAGTTGTACTCGTCTGTCTTTTTCTAAATTATTTGGCTTGTTTATCAATTTCAGCATTTCAATAAACAGGGTGGGTAAAGTCGGTGAATGGTTGTTCATATGGAAAGTAATACAATGATTTATGAATAATAATAGCAGAATAAACTCTGTGTTTTGTGTACTCAAAACTGTGCACTACATTTTAGTCTCAGTGCTTAGCACTTATCTCTAGTTTCTTAAAAAAGAATTCATTTTAAAAGTAACACAATAAATGAAAACTGCAAACTATGGTTCCCAGTATTAACGAGCAATAGATGATAATGCATACATTTCCAAAGAAGCATTAAGTAACACTGACTGAAAGTAGCTTAAGTGTGGGAAAAACCAGCTCAAATATATTTTTAAATTTTGTGAAAATCCTTAATGGTACGCAGAGAGAGAGAAACATGAAGTATAATGACTTTTTTTTTTTCACCCACTCTGAAATGTTGGGAGCTCCAGGTGAATACATATTCATGTAAAAATGGTCTTCGGAGTACAACCATTTGAACAGTAGGTTTTATCTGGAAAAGTTTATTTCATACCAAAGGACAATAGGACTTGGCATTCGGGCCACAGCCAATGGCATTTGACAAGATGTCTTTACTCAGGTTATTGATGTGACAGGTCGGACATTATATTTAAAGGCAGGTCATTGCTCCTTGGGAAGGATATACATTTTAACTCAAGCCATCAGCAAAAGGAGAAAACATATATGATGGATAGTCATAATAAATAAAACACACTTCTGTAGGAATTTTTGTTGTTGACCTACCAGAATTATGAAGGTGGAAGAACCAGGTATTTGGGATAAAAGACTAGGCTAGTCATATATTTGAACTATTTATCCTTTTTATTGTTTAAATAACAAATTATTTAATAATTAACATTGGGAGAAAGACTATAATTTGACCAGCCAGTAAATTTTCAAATGAAATATTAATAATAAACTTATACTAAATTAGATCAATTAAGAGTGAGCAACTTCTTAGCTACATGAGAAATTATTTCACAAATCAGCCAGAATTTTTATTTTTATTTTTATATCTCTATAGCATCTGCTAATTCTAGATGGGGTTGGTTATTAGTCTGCACCTGAATTTGGAAAAGATATTTTAGTTCTTTTTTATTTTTATCTAAGATATGGTAAGTATTCAAATCACAGTTGTCATTACTCATACAAACACATAAACTTTATACTCATTTTTCTTCTTTTTTCATCTAGGAATTAAAATCCTAAAAGTTAAACCTTTGAATAGTTTAGGAGGAAAGTAAAAAGTACAGAAGGGGATCTCCAGATTTTGGGGGCCATTTAAAATTATCAACTAAAATATATTTTTTACTGTCCATCCTACCCCACATTTAAAGTAAATAAACTTAAAGTATATTTACTTTATTTTTTCAAAATGTAGTTCAGGAGAAAAGAGAGGGCAGGCAAACTCTTAACAGATAGCTATTTACATTTAGCAGAAAAAAATAATTTATTGTAATCTCTTAACAGATAGCTATTTACATTTAATAGAAAAAATAATTTATTGTAATCTCTTGTGATGGCTTTTTCCCAAATCCTGCCATCTTTATAGTATGCAAGATTATATTTAGCATTCTGCTTTACACCAAAATGTTTTGCCCTCTAACATTACTATATGCTTTAGTCTCATTTCCAAAACTACTTTAAGATCTTAAAATAAGAACCAGAGTGTAAAATAAATTTGTATTTTTAAGATCGTCATAAAAGTTTTGTATATTTAGGATCTTCATAAAAGTATAGCATATTTCAAAAATATCTAAATAAATGACTTGCACACTAGAAATGGTTGAGATATAATCATAATTCCAGATGAGAAATTGGAAACTTTGAGTTAAAAGTGATGTGTAATCCAGTTCAACAAATATTATAACTCAGAAAATTTAGCTTGAATGCTCATTTTGACTATACATTTGATTTTGTCCACAACATGAATGCCTATTTGCCTAAATTGTCACTACACACTGCTTGATATCATTATTCTTTTGTTTGTTTGTTTAAATATATTTTATTGGCGGGCGCTCGCGCACAGGACCGCTCCAGCCATTACCCAGTCACGTGAGACTCCGGGGCCGTGGAGGGCGGGGCCGACTGGAAGGCAAGGCGGTCCCTTAAGCCCTGAGACTCCACCCATCCCAAGCTCAATAGAGGCTTCTGTGGTCTTGCAAATAAAAAAAAGTTTCCCCAACAAAGTGAAAATGCCAAAACAAGGG
>PVJN01065318.1:0-10288 GCA_004026805.1 Lasiurus borealis | reverse complement strand
TGATTCCCACCGCAGACCAGAGTGGCCCCTTCCTTCACGCCGCGCTGGCAGTACTCTATCAGCTTCCGAAGGTGGGCTTGGTGATTCTGCGGCCCATGGTTGGTGTCCCGGTCTAGAGGGTTGCCAATCTTCATCTTCTTCACCTCTTCTACCTGCGGAAAGTCCTCCCAGTTAGGTCTCACTCGGCTGCTGCCGTCTCTGACTTTGCTCATCACATGACCTCTTTCCCATGTTTGCATTTTCAGGGACCAACCGTTGGTCCCTGAAGAAAGTCCACACGCCAGTTTCTGGCACTCAGGACATTCCATATTCTTGTTCCCAGCCGGCTTTTCAGGCTGAAATTCAAATGTATGCTACGTGCAAGGATACCGGAGCCCAGTGACGGATAGACTGGGAAATACCATTGTGCAGGGATATAGATGAATAGAAAAGGGAGGCAGGTGTGCCTGTGCGTGAGGGAGGTCAAGGCTGTGGGCAGCTCTGTCTCTGCACTGGGCCTGCACCCAGCTTCGCTGACTAAGAAGCTGAAGGAAGGCTTATCCTGGGAGTCCAGTATACGCAATGCCTGGTGACAGGTGGGGCAGGCGCTGAGTGGAATGGAGAAGCCTGGGCCTTGAGTCCACCCTTCTCATCCCCACTTCTGCTGCTTCAGAATCAAACTTGAAGGCCCCCTTCTCCAGAAAGCCTTCCCTGTTACCTCAGCCAACATACTGTAGGTCTGGGCTATGCTACCTAGAGATAACCTAGGTCTTCTCAAGGGGTGTACCAGATGTATTTGCTGATTCTGTGGCTGGGATGGGAAGAGATAGAAAAAAACGAAATTCAGGTGAACATAGCCATCATGTGGGGCTGGAGGGGCAGCACCGGATATTCAGGGCTCTAGGCTAGAGTCAGCACCTCCCGTTTTTGTCACCCGCTTCCCAGCTCCTTCCTTGGTTTCCTAAGACAAAACAAGGACATCTCTGCTCTACCTGTAGCCTCTTCGAGGTAAGACCCAACTGGCCTCCTCCTGTGTGGCCAGGGCCACTTCACTCCTGTGCAGGCTGCATACCTGCAGCCCAACCTAATAAGATGCAGGAGGCATTCAATCCCTAACCCCTGCCCTCTGGCCAGGGCCCCTTAGCTCCTCTGACTGTCCTGAGGAGTCCCCCAAGTCAGGAGAAGGCCTTGCTTGCTCCTACCTGGCCACGCAACTGTTCCCCTGTCTCCCCAGGACACCAAGAGCAACCTTGAGGTGGCTCACTCTCTGCTTTTGGGAACCTGAGCCCTGCCCTCCCCCAGTGGAGCTGAGTGAGCTCCACTCTCGCTCTCAGGAGTCCTGCCATGGGCCCTGCACGTGCCCGAGCACAGACTGCAGATAGAGGACTGCAAAGGCAAGGATGAGCCACCCACCATAGTCACCATAGTGACCGGGCAACTCCCCGCAGATGTGTGACAAGCTCAGGCGGACCTGGGCTGGTGTCCACTCTGCCAACCCACAGGGGCATGGGCTGCGTGAGCAGCTGTCATCTCCAGCTACTAGGTTTGGGACTAGTTTGCTCCATGGCAAACGCTGTTACATTCCTTTTAGGAAATCTGCCCCTTTCTTCACTGCTTTTCCCATTTTCACCCACGTAATCAAGATCTCCTCTAGGAACGCCTTCCTAACAGCAGTCCCACCCTCTCCCCAGCCTACTCTCTCCTTTTTCCTCGCTTCCTAAACAGTTTGTTTAAACCTGCCCATAGCGGCTGTGCCCACAGCACCCCCTTTCGTATCCACTGGGATTCGATTTTGCTCTCCATGACGCAAAGGGGAGAAGGGCTCTTGGCTGACGCAGCCAACCAGAGCGCCCCACGCCCTGCTATGCCTGAATGGACCCGGGGTGGAGCAGACACCCAGAACCACCAGCCCACACCCTTCTCCACAGCCTTTTCCAACAGAATTGCAGGGGAAAGAGTGATTTTCCTCTCTGCATCTATGTTGTAAGAATGTAGATGCTGTCAGCCCCACCCATCCTCTTTACTGTAGGCACCCCCTCCACAGCGTCCGTGGGAGGTGGCTGCTGACAGGGGCTGCCTCCTCCAGCCGGTGGACAGCCACAGTCAACAACTGGTGACAGGAGACAAAGCCTGGGTCCTCGACTCCAGGGGCACACCTGAGTGGTGTCACTTGCGCTCCAAATCTCCTGTCTGTGGGTCAGGCCAAGTCTGGAAATCACTTGAGACCACGTCATCAGTCCCCGTTCCCTCCCGGACCCTGGCATCTTCCGGGCTTTGTGTGAGAGCTCTCCTCTGATAGACCACATGGATTCCTGGCTCAGGCTCCACTGCTAGGGACCTGGCCTAAGATAAACCCTTTGTGTTTATGTCCATCTCAGCTGCTGGGATTCTAAAATAATAAAACCCAGGGAAGACCTGATACACTCCCCTGGTGCCCAATTCCACCTGGCCCAGCGCCTGCAGCCAGGTGACTGCCCCGGTGCACCAGCCCGCTGAGACCCAGTGGCAGAACTTACCACCTTCTGCACAAACTGGTCGTGTATTGAGTCCTCTACGAAGAGCCGGCCCGCTGCAATGCAGTTCTCGCCTTTGTTGAAGAAGACGGAGCTCATCCCCTTTGGCACATAGACAAGAATGCTGGATTACAGCTGCTCCCAGAGGTGCCAGCTCCCCACCCCCACTGGGTCCTGGTACCCCCTTCATAGGAAAGGGGAGGAATGCACGTGTTCTGCCCCCCTAAGGTGGCCAGGCCCAGCCAGTGCTGGGCACGTGCACTGTACCCATTCCTCAGTCCCCTTGAGAGGAGAGGCAAAGGGTGGCCCGCCCTGGGGGACAAGGCTTGTGTCCACGTTGCAGAGAGTAGAGAAGAGGAGGAAGCAAAGTGGAGTGAGTCTGAGGACCCTGCACACTGGATGGGCTCCCTGGGTGATTCAAAGAGAGACAGAACCTTCACCCTTGGAGTTGAGTCTGGCAAGTCTGTTAGCTTGGCCCGGGCCGCAAACGGTGGGCAAAGGCAGGCAGCCATCCCGGCTTGGAAGGGATGTGTTGCCAGCCCAGCCTGAGAGAATTCCTGGCAGGAACCCAGAATAAATGTGCACATGGGCCCAAGGGAGCCCGCTTTGGGGACCTGGAGAGCTCCATGTGGGGAACCAGGGGAGGAGGAGAGGCTGGCTGCTCGGCTCTCCTGAAGGCTGGGACTGCACTGCCCAGATTGTGGGCCAAGATTTTGAGCGGAGGGGCTGGCCTCCCTTGGTTTCCCCATCTGGTGAGGCTGGGCTCCCTTCCGTGTCCGTGCTGGGTGTCACATCACCCTCCACAGTACAGGAGAACTGAGAAGGGATGGGGCATATCTGGGTGCCTGGCTGAACAGGCACCCATATATGTAAGAAGAACTGATGCACGGTTCCTGCCACGTGCGGCCACCATTCTAAGACCTTTAGACATAATCGCTTATTTAATCCCTGTTACAGCAATAGGAGGCAGGTCTACTACCCTCCCATGGTGCATGTGAGACCACAGAGGCCCACGGAGGTTACGCCATTTGCCCAAGACTGCCCAGTGAGTCTGTGGCAGAGCTGGGCAAGGCTGGGGGTAGATGGCTGTCAGCAGGGCTGTGCCCAGGTCCAGGGTTCTGCTTTGTTCGTCTAGGGGAGGAAAGGTTGCCGCGCTGGTTCCAGCATGTTTCCCGATCCAGGAAGCTGATTTCAGTTATCCTTACAGCTGTGGAACTTCTTGGGAAATGGTCTTTAGAGGGTACACGCTATTCCTTGTCCCCAAGACCCCTTCTGGCCACAGGCTATTTAGGTTAAATGTGTAAGTTTGACTGTAGAATCAGAGAAAGCCTCCTCACATCGCTCCCTATGCGCCCCCTCACCCCACAGGCCAGCCCTCACCATCTGCACAGCCTTGCTGAGGTCACAGTCAGCGAAGATGATAAGGGGTGACTTCCCACCGAGCTCCAGGGACACCTTCTTCAAGTTGCTCTGGGCACAGCTGCAAGAAACAGCGTGAGTGGGGTTAGGTCCATGTAGATGGGCATGCAGGGCTTGAGAAAGAGGGGGCCGAGGGCAGCTCCAAAGCATGCTTTACTTGAAAGAGGGTTAGAAGGAGCCTCAGGTGAGACCAGGCCCCGCACCTTCCTCACCCCACTCTGGCCAACTACTCCTTCCTGCCGGCCCGGACTCACTGCTTTTCCACTGTGCTTCCTTCCTCCTCTTCCAACACCCAAGCCGGAACCTACATCAGACCTTGCTCTCACTGCTCCCCCTTCTGGTCACTCCTCCTTCAGAGTTATGTCCCTGAAGCTCAGTCTCCCTCCCTGCAGCCTCTGTTCCCAAGCCTTCTTGTTAGGGTGCCTGCCTGACAGCCCATGTCAGATACAAGCTCCCGGGCACCCCCGTGCGTTTGTCTGACCCCATCCACTTGAGCCTAAGCCCGCCGGAGGGGGCAGGCCTGTGTCTGAGCATGCAACTAGGTGTTCCATAATGTCACACTAATAAATCAGACAGTCATTCCTTCCCCGGGTGGCCATAGCTCTGTAGGGCTTATTTTTTTAAATTATTTTCTCTTTTTTAAAAAAATATGTTTTATTGATTTTTTTACAGAGATGAAAGGAGAGGGACAGAGAGTTAGAAACATCGATGAGAGACATCAATCAGCCGCCTCCTGCACATCCCCCACTGGGGATGTACCTGCAACTAAGATACATGCCCTTGACCGGAATCGAACCTGGGACCCTTCAGTCCACAGGTGGATGCTCTATCCACTAAGCCAAACCGGTTTCATCTCTGTAGGGCTTTTAATGGTGGGTGCAAACAGGGAGTAGCTGGGGGTCCTGTGCCTGTTTGCCTCAGTGGACACAAAACGGACCTATTGATACTGTCCTCAAAGAGACCCTCAGTGGACTGGGCCAGGGAAACACGGGGCATCTTACAGGGCAGGGGCTCCTCACTCAGGACTGACTCCAGGAGGACTCCCCATTTCAGGCACCATCCACAGGGGCTTGGAGAGGATCCCGGGAAGAAAGCAGCTGCAGAGCCACAGGATGCTGCTCACCAAACCCTGCTTCCCTGGAGTTCTCAGAGCAGACATTTCCTGAGTCCTCCCTCTACACGTTCACACACGCATGTAGGTGTGACTGTCACCTACACATCACAGGAGAGCCTGGCCAGCTTCTGAGTCAGAAGAGGTAAATGAACGCTGGCAGTTACCTCCCCTGCTTTGTCATCAGTCTGTCCATCTGTCCATCCTTCAGTCCCTCGCTCTCTCCACCTTCCTTCTCTTCAACACTGAGGCTTGCTCTGCTGCACTCAAAATGCACCAGAGCAGCCAGCCCTGCCGTGGTGCATCACAGGCTGTGACCACAGTGTCTACTGACCCCAAAGACATGACCCACCAGCCAATTGGCTGTGGTTTCTGACCCAAAAGTGGATGTTACGCGAGGCCACTGTGATCGGCACAAGCATGGTGCCCACGTGAGGAGGGGGTCGCGGCCCAGGCTGGCTCACAGAGAGCCTGTGCAGGACTGAGGGACACAGAGAGGCCGTGGAGCTGTGGGGTCAAAGGCTTCAGAAGTGATCCAGGGAAAGACAGCATTGCCCTGCATTAGGAGCTACAACAAAGGGACAATGTTTTAACACAAGAGAAGCCTTTCTCCCTGCAGAACTGTCATGATGTAGCTGGACTCCTTTCACATGTGACTCTTGGAACAGAGTCAGGGAAATGAGTGGTCATGTGTCCTTGGAAATCCTGAAGGTCGATCAGCTCAGAAGAACCCTTAGCTACTCTTTATTGCACCCATCACTCAAAGGGCAGATACCCAAAACCCACCCCGGAAATTCCGCTTCAGTGGGTGGGGCAGCCAGGGTTATGCACTCTGCCCTGGGATCTGCCCTGTGTACCACTCCAAGCTCTTCCACTTTGCAGACCGGAATTACCAAGCCTGTAAACTGCCTTCAGTGAATTGGTGAGAAACTGAGGCCTGAAAGGGTCAGGGCTTGGCTGGGGCCAGTGAATTAGCAACAGAGCTTGAAACACAACCCAGTCAGTTTAAGGCCAAAGCCTACAGAATAAAAGATCAGAGGACATCCTAGATCTCTGCCATCTATTGCCATAGAACAGAATCTTAGCCACATATGTAATGACACTTTTTTAGTAGCCACATTAAAAACAAACAAACACACACACACACAAAGAAACTAAAACAAAACTGGTGAAATTAATTAATACTTTTAATTTAACACAATTAATAAAAAATATTATCATTTCAATCAGTCCTATATAATAAAAGGGTAATATGCAAATCATCTAAGGTTGGAACAAATACAGTTGCTATGACATGCACTGACCACCATGGGGGGCAGATGCTCAATGCAGGAGCTGCCCCCTGCTGGTCAGTGCACTCTCCCAAGGGGAGCGCTGCTCAGGCACAAGCCAGGCAGATGGCTGTTGAGTGCAGTGGCCTGCCTCCCAGCAGAGATGTCCAACTGACGGCTTAGGCCTGGTCCCCATGGGCCTAAGTCATCAGTCAGACATCCCTGAGGGCTCCTGGACTGCAAAAGAGCACAAGCTGGGCTGAGGGACACAACCCCCCTCAGTGCACAAATGTGGTGCACTGGGACTCTAGTGATAATCTAAAATTATTAATATAATAATTATTAAGAGATGCTTTACTTTGCGTGCTAAGTTTTGAAAACCCAATGTCTTTAACACTCCTCATCACATTCCAATTCAGAGCAGCTCTATCTCAGGCACTCAGCAGCCACCCGAGCACCAGCATCCCACCCATCCAAGTGACACCAAGGAACAGCTACCACTGGCCATACATACCAAGAGCATGCCACACACTAGCAACCAGAACCTGTGTTAACCTGGCCTGTGGGAACTGCATGCACATGGAGGCTCAGGAACAGGATCGAGCTCACACACAGCATTGTCCAGTTCCACATGGTGGCCTCTCCCTCACACCCAAACCACCTACCTTTTCATGATGTGCTTTCCCACCTCTGTGGAGCCGGTGAACCCCATTTTCCGCACATCAGGATGGTCTAAGAGTCTCTGGCCAGCATCTGAGCCTGCGGATGGGAGTAGGTGGGGGAGGGGAGGGAGTCAGAGTGATCTCCGAGGTGCTGGGGTGGAGAGGCATGAGCCACTCACATGTTCCTCACATGTCCCCCCCGAGGCCAGAACTCTGGGCCATGTCCTGTGTGCTCAGCACGGTTGGTTCCTGAGGTTTTCTGGGTCTTGCTCCCTGTTAAGGGCATAATTATATCTCCTCCAAGTCCATATTGTATAGATATAGATGTGAACAAAACCAACTCCATCTCTGTGTCCTGGATTTCACTTCATTGTTAAGCTTCATGCTGTGACCTTTGACCAACCTCACTGTCTTTAGCAAGTTCACCAAAGCTTTCTAGACGATTATATGTGTTCCTTATATGTAGCCATAAATATCTTCGTTAGTAACAGCTGTGAATGGCGTGACAACAGAGGTAAATACCGAAGTGGTAATAGCATCTATTATACACAATCATCTGTCACAAGACCACCAGGAGGGATGGCCCGAGGTGCTCTTGCATTCTTTGTCCCTTTAGCCTGTTAGTTTTTAGTGCTTGGGATATACTACTAAAAAAGTACAATAACCAGGATCTGGGCAGAGTTGCTGGTCATCCCTTCCACTCTGACCCAATCTTCCCATAAGTAAATTACCCTCCAGTAAATCCTATTGTATCTATGGAGTGGCCTGCTTCATCTTTGGGTCTGAAGATGCCTCCTCGCTATAGTGGCCATCACCTTTGCCTACCATTGGACATACATGTTGAAGCCCTGTGACTGTATTTGGAGACAGAGTTTTTAAAGAGGTATTCAAGGTAAAATGAAGTCATCAACCTATCCATTCAGGGCTATGATGCCTAACTCAATCTGACTGGTGTCCTTATAAGAGCATATTAGACAGACACGCAGCGGAAAGGTCCCGAGAAGACACAGGGCAAAGCCTCAGAAGGAAACAAGCCTTCTCACACTTTGATGGTAGACTTTTAGCCTCCAGAACTCTGAGAAACACATGTCTGTGTATTTTGAAATGTTTAAATTTATTGATTTTGAGAAAGAGAGACATTGATTTGTTGTTCCACTTACACATCCATACATTCATTGATTGATTCTTGTATGTGCCCTGACAAGATCAAACCTACAACCGTGGTGTAACAGGATGAGGCTCTTTAACCAACTGAGCTACTCAGCCAGAGCTAAATGCCTACGGTTGAAGCCCCCAGTCTCTGGCACTTTGTTACAACAGCCCAAGCAAACTCATACAGTCTTCAAACTATCAAGGTGGACACCCAAGGATGGAGGCACCCAGATTTCCAGCTTTTACAGGTTCTCTAGCAGAGACCCAAGGATTACCTAGTCTGGCTGTGGGGGTGGTGGTGCCCAGCATCACAGACTCCAAAAGGCCTTCCTTGGGGTGCAGCCTGGTCAGGAGGACCCAGGCATTCACTGTCCCACCTGTTTGGAATGCTTGGAACCTAGCTTTTGCCCCTTATCCCACGGCCTTCCACTTTACCCCAAATGTGGCTAATTCCTATTCACCCCTCAGATCCCCTTTTCAATTAGGCTCCAGGGTCACCCCTACCCCTTCCCACTGGCTCTGCAATGGGTTGCTCACCTTTCAGGGCACATAATGCAGCAGACCTTGTTCTGACCAAGTATATCTCCAGCTTCCTGGAGCCCTGGATCCCCTAGATACCCATGTCCCCATTCACACCCTTACCAGATCCTGTGACGATGTTGATCACACCCTTGGGAATGCCAGCCTTCAAGGTCAGCTCTGCAAACTTCAAGGCTGTGAGTGGGGTCACCTAAGGAGGCAGGAAAGAAGGTTGGGTCAGAAGGGATTGGAAAGTGGGGTTCTGCCCTAAGTAGCAAGCAGGGAGGGGCAGCCGTGGCAGGAAGACCCCTTGGGGAAGCCATGTTCATGCCTCATCATAGTGGCACCACCAAGCAGTCAGCTTCCCTCGTGCTCCAGCTGGGAGCCAAGAACAGGGCTTGCCAACCTCAGGTACCTTTCTATCACCTCCTTCTGGCAGGGCTTCAGCCCCTCAGCCAGGCCTGGACCCCTTTCTGCATGTGTCTCGGTTTCTACTGAGCCATCAGGGAGTGCAGAGTCTGAGGACTGCCCGGCAGGGCATCATACTCAGAGAGCTGCAGGGCATCCCCACTTCCTGCCTCCTCGGTAAAACTGCTCTTTCTCTGGCTGTGGTGCCACCTTAGTTGGCCACGTGCTGAGCTCCAGCAGCACCTCAACCAAGGAGAGGCTGGTGCTCCGGGTGCAGCTGTGACTCTGATAACCACTCCACTGCTGGGGGTGGCGTCCTGCCCTTGACCAGCTAGCAATTGACCTTCTGGAGAAAAAGGGACTTCATTGGTGACCCAGTAAGTTTCCTGTCTAGGTAAGGCTATGCTCCACCCACCACCAGGCCTCAGGCTCAGGGGCCAAATCTGGCGGAGATGGGGAGGCAGGTGTGTGTGCCTGGGAAGGTCTCTGTTTCCAAGGGCAATGGGCTAGATGGGGGTCTTCCATGGACAAAGCCTCCCCCCCATAAAAAGGGGGGAGGCTAAGGGTTATCTCAGAAGGTTGTTGTGATACTTAAATAAGCAAATGTATGTATATTATTATTAGTTTGTTATCTATGCTAAAACGCTCAAGGAGTGCCTAACTCGAGGCACTATAATACTACAAATGTCAACTATAATTTTTTTAACCTTTATATTCTTGGGGCCAAATTGCCCCCAAAGAAGCTGGAGGAATGAGAAACCTCCTGGGCCCACTGTTGAGAGCCACCTGCTGGTGCACCTCACATTCAGTTCCTGACTTCCCTGAAGACAGCAGAGGAGGGGCTGTTACTGTCAATGCACAGATGCAGAGGCTGAGGCTCAGGAATGAGGGGGTGTCTTCACCCCTGGGGGCCCTGGCTCAGCCCTCCTGACCTGAATGAGCGGCACCTGATCCTACCTCTGTGCCCCTCTGTAAGGGGCTGAGAACAAATCCCACTGCTCATCCCACTTCCCTCCAGGACTTTGGTCTCCGAAGCCAAATAGGAGACCACAGCACCAGCTCTCTAACAGACCACTGCAGGCTGAGAGACCACTGCACCTGCTCTCTAACAGACCACTGCAGGCTGTGAGACCACTGCATCTGCTCTCTAATAGACCACTGCACCTGCTCTCTAACAGACCACTGCACCTGCTCTCTAATAGACCACTGCAGGCTGTGAGACCACTGCAGGCTGTGAGACCACAGCACCTGCTC
>PVJN01065317.1:0-10289 GCA_004026805.1 Lasiurus borealis | reverse complement strand
CCCTTCCTTCCTTCCTTCCTTCCTTTCTTCCTTCCTTCCTTCCTTCCTTCCTTCTGTCTTCTACAGAATTCTTCCTATCCAAAGAACATTATGACTTTTAGGATAAGTGTTGAAAATAGTAGCTTTGAATAAGACATAGAAGCAGTACATTTTAGGTTTATGTTACTTTCTTTACATTCTGCAGTATTTTAAATTTTTTTTCTTTTTTATTAACTGATATTTCTTTAGATCATATGTTTATGAATTATTCTCAGCAAACAAAGCCCTAACTCTAGTGTTCAGCCTTAAGCAGGAAGGAGATTCTGACACATGACATGGATGAGCTTGTAGGACACCATGCTCAGTGAAATAAGCCAGACACAAAGGACAAATTTGGGAGATTTCACTAACATGAGGTTCCTAGGGTATTCAAGTTCATAGAGACAGAAAGTAGAATGTTAATTGACAGTGACAAGGGAGAGGAGTTGGGGAGTCAATCTTTAATGCATACAGCAGTTCAACTTGGGAAAATGAAAAAGTACTGGAGATGGATGATGGTAATGATTAAGCAGCAATATAAACAATGTCTGTAATGCCACAGAAGTATACATTTAAAAATGGTAAAATTGTGAATTTTATGTTATGTAAAATTGGAGAAAATTCTATTTATTAGCTGCATTAACTGGCAGCTGCTGTTTGGAATCCTGGAGAGACTGAAGTATGCAGAACAGTGCTATTGATACAATTGGGAGAAAGGGGATAAATCTGAATGTAAAGTGATTTAGAAGAAACTTATTAAAGTTGAGGGCTGAAATCATACTCAAGAATAACTTCGGGCTCTGAATTTAGTGACAATGAAGTGTTCTCTCAAGATTGTCTGTGAGAACTCCTATTCTTGCATATCCCTTAAGAAAAATGGTGTCTTCTCTAAGAAATCTTACTCAATTTCCATGTAGGGAAGCAGGACAGTGGACCCTGAAGCCAGATGATCTGAAACTAAATGCTAGTTCCACTTGGAGGAATTTAATTTTTTGTGCTTTGGTGTCATCTGGAAATTAGGAAAAATAATAATAGCTCCTTCCTCATAGGGTTTTTGGGAGGTTAAAGTATGTAAATCGCTAGTGTCTAGCATAGTAATAGATGTTATTCATTAGCACAGATGTTAGCTATAAATTCTTGTTTCTTCGTCACACTTACATCCCAATGCAATGGTGCTCATAGTGTGCTCCAGCTCCCAGAGATGATTTGGCTTTGGGTGGTGGACACACAATGCAATATACAGGTTATGTATAATAGAAATGTATACTTGAAACCTATATAATCTTATTAACCAATGACACCCAATAAATTTAATTAAAAATCATTTTGAAGGAAAAATAAGACAAATGTTTTCAGTAAAAAACATTTAAATTTTTTCTCAGTTGTAATTCTAACTGTAGTAAATATAGAAGATACAACTCACATAAACAAAAGTCCTTTGGAATACTCATAATTTTTTGGTCCTGAGCCCAAAAAATCAGAGTTTTATGTACCAGTCCCTCTAAGTTGACTGGGAATGTTGGTGGACAGAAATATTATTTTTCTTTTTTTTAAAATCCCTCAGTCATCAACTGACAGCCTTTTTCACTTGGTGGACAATCAAAAAAAGGGATTGAAGTAAAATATAGTAGCAACTACCATTTATTCAGGAACTAGTATATGTTATGTACTGTGCTAGCCTTTCATTTAACCCTCACTAGGTTCTAGATTTATCCTTATGATATATATGCAGAAAACTTAGAAACATTAAATAATTTACACAAGGCACAGTTAGTAAATGGAAATGCTAGGATTCAACTGCCATCTGCCTAATTTTTAGAAGCCAAGTTGTTAACCATGTCAAAAGGGTGGGAAAATGTAGAAATGAAAGAAGCTATGATTAGGCAAGACAAATTAATTACAAGCATGGTTCCAGTAGTATCTATCAAGTAAGTACCTAGTTTACCTTTGCTAGATGTTTGTAATCTGGATTTCTCTTGGATATTAAGAGTGTGACTGTTTTCTCTGGTGGCTGTACCAGTTTACATTCCCATCATCAGTGAATGAGGGTTCCTTTTTCTCCATAACATCAGCACATGTCTACAAATGATTATAAAAGTGCTGCAAGTATTGATTTGGGGGTTAAAAAGAAATTTTTGTGAGTAGATGAGTTCACAAATATTAAGTCTGTATGTAATGAATATCAACTGTATTTCCTTAATATTGAAGAGTTAGTTTATTTCTTTTTCTTTCTATTAAAATAATGCTGTGGTTGCCCTAGCAGGTTTGGCTCAGTGGATAAGAGCATTGGCCTGAGGACTGAGGGATCCCGGGTTCAATTCTGATCAAGGGCATATTCAGGGTGCTGTGGGCTCGATCCCCAGTGGGAGGCGTGCCAATCAATGATTCTCTCTCACCATTGATGTTTGAATTTCTATCTGTCTCTACCTCTCCCTTCCTCTCTGAAATTAATAAAAATATTAAAAATGATGCTGTGGTTGATATTTTTATGCACAAAACATTTTCCTCCTTTAGGAGTATTTTCTTATGAAGTACTGGGATAGCTGTAATTTTGATAGAGCCTATTGCAGTAGTTCTTGGAGTGGCTTGTGCCAATCCTTCAGATTCTTGAACTTGCAAAGTGTGGTTCGAGGACCATTAGCATCAGCGTCACCTAGGAGCAAATTAGGTGTTGACAAAATTACCCCAGAGTAAGTGAATCAGAATCTGTTTTTTAACAAAATCCTCAAGTGATTCCTATGTACATTAAAAGTCTGAGGAGCGCTTCTATCAATCAAGCATTCTCAAACTTGACTACACATCAGCATCACCTCGTCAGCTTGTTAAAACAGATGCTGGGCTCCACCCCCAGAATTCCTGTGGAGTGGCCTGAGAATCTGCATTTCTGAAAGTCTCCCCCTGATGCTGATGTTTCAGGTCTGGGAACCACACTTTGAGAACCACTGAATAAACTGGTCTGTGGGTAAATCCCTCGAAGGATTAATGTTTCAACTGCTAAAGCATCTTTTTCTTGGTAGAAGAGAGAGAGAAAAAAAAAAGAATCAATTTTTAGCTCATCCAAAGAAATCCTAACTGAAAAGGGCCAGATTTTGTGGAGGTGGGTGAGCTAGCCAGAATGGTTAGACCTAAGTCATGGCTGGTGGAAAGAGGCCAATATGGATGGGTCAACGAGAAATAAAATATAGTAAAAAAAAATTGTTCACCCCTCTCCCTTGTTATTTAGGAACACTCTATAAAATATCATCAAAGTATGTGAAAAAAATTATTATTGAGTAGTTTTTCATAAACATGTTATAGTTTATGAATTACATACAAAAATAACATAATGTTAAGAATCTGGTAAAAATATCAAAGAAATATTTTTTTTTTCTTTTTCAGTTTTCTGTGATAAGATATAGCAATGAAAGAATAAGTCTTAAAACAAGGCCTCAAGTCTTAGTCTCCTGGTTTTATGGCAAATCTTTGGCTGCGACCATCCAGGAATAAGCTGGAGGAGATTTCTCTTAGAAGATGGAAGCCTTGAGAATAAATGTCCTTACCCCGAACCTTCAAATCCAGTACACACTCAATTCCAATGCCTAACTATCCTTCAGAGTAAAGACATTTCTGAGTACAAGTCACATGCATTTTAGGTAAACCACAATTACAGTTCATAACGATTATGAGTTTGGTAAACTATTTTCATAATAATAAGACATTATTTTCTTTTTTACCTGAATAGGCACTCCTTTGGAGTGACCCCCCTTTTCCTTACCCTAGAGGCCCTTTGGCTCTGCATTAATAATGAGGTTCTCTTGGTGATTTCTCTTTAATTTTCCAGACTTGGTCCAAAGCTTTTAGAATCTCCTTGGGCTAGCTGTTCTTTGTTTTTAAAACTACTCCATGGCTTTTCAAATAGTTAGTAGGAAAAAGAGAAAGGCTACGTATAAAACAATTTGCGGCAAAGGCAGTTTGACTCTTACAAAAGCCAGTATCAAAGGTTTGAAATTCAGTTAAAGGAAATCCTTATCAATGTAGATAACCTTTGATCAAAGGAGAGCAGGTGCTATTTCACTGTGTTATGGCAGGAGCCCTGATTGGAGACAAGATCATTACACAAAACATAAAGAATCATGTGATTGTTTTTCTTTCTCAAAAAAAAACTACACAGGTCTTCAGGTCTCTGAGGATATTAAAGGAAGAGATTAGAGCCTCGCTTTAATAACTGACACAAGCAGAATAAAGCAAATGTTCAGTTATTTTTTATTAAATAAACAGATGGAAGGAATTCTGTTATAAAATGGCCAGAAATGGGGCGGGGGAGAAGGGGTGTGTGTGGCGCGGAGAACCTAGCAAAGCAATACAATTTCCTTTCAAATTGGCTTTTGATCCTAGCAGCTGCAATATCAGGTGGGTATTTCCCAGGAGTTGCTATGCTTAGCAAAGATTTTTAACTAGTCTGTAATTTAGATCTAGAAGTAGTGACTAGAAATATACAAAGGTATGTTGTATCTGTTTGTTCTTGGTGTATCTGAATTTATTATATGAGAAGAAGAAATTGGTGAGTAATGAGTAAAATGCTTAATCTCATTTTCATCAAAATATTATTTTCCCTGAAAAAAGCAAACATGGGTTTGTATTTTGGTGCACTGGATCTCCGGAGTCTCAATTATCCACGCCTGCAGACAGCCTAATGCGTCCCATTGAAGGCAGGCCTGCTTGCTGCTAGAAATGCAGGCACAGCGCCTCGGGGATAGTAAGAAGCCTCCATGGGCTTATTTTGCAAATTGAGCCTTCTTCAGTAACAGCAACTGTGACGGCCCTCCTTAGGGCTCTAACAGAGTCTGTTTCAGTCTGGGTCCCAGCTCCACTTTCTTTGGCTGAAGGTGGGAACCCCTGTCCTGGCTGCCACCTGCCTGAATCTGTGACCCATCAGCTCAGCCCCAGTCTCCCTGCGCTCTGCCTCCCTTTTCTCCATCACCTTGCTCCAGTGCTTTGTCTTTGGCTATTTCCTAAGCCCTTTACCCTTCGATACTGGAATTCCACTAACATATCCTCCTGGTACTGTTCGATTCTACTCTTATCCTCAGCCCAGGAATTCAGAGTACAAATAAGCACATGGAAAACAATTAGCATCTGCCAATGAGAAGTCCTACATTGTTTTTCCTTAACACTTTTAAACAATTAAAATTTCACAATTACTGCACACTCTCTTAGGATTGTCCTGTAATATAGATTGCTTTTTGTAAGATGCTTTCATCACGCTGCCACACATATAAATATTATTACTAACTGGAACCACTCTATGAACTTATTGTAGATGTTAGGACTCCTGTTAGTCTTCTCTGTTGACTATTTATTAAAAAAAAAAAAAGGACATAAGGAAAATTCTAGACTGATTAACACAAAAATGAAAAATAAGTTTTCTGTTTTGCAATATTTTTAACTTATCTTTTTTCTTTGACAAAATCTGCAAACTTAAAACACCAATCCATCAACCAACTGTTATTTGCAGAATTCTGAAAAAATAACTTTTTAAAAAGCTAGTAACGCTCATGCAAAATAACAAAATCTTAATTTTTCAAAGACTTTATACACATTTATGGATTTAATGGATCTTCATTTTCTTATTTACTGCAGTCTTTCCTCCTTCATCACACTCCAGCCTGAATTAGAGAATG
This sequence comes from Lasiurus borealis, assembly GCA_004026805.1. NCBI lineage: Eukaryota > Metazoa > Chordata > Mammalia > Chiroptera > Vespertilionidae > Lasiurus > Lasiurus borealis. Next base: position 4,611 of record PVJN01065317.1, on the reverse strand, counting down.
GAAGGAGAAAGTGTGAGAGGAACAGAAAGAGCCAATATGATGAATTTTGTATTTTTAGTAGCACCAATAAAAGTCAGGTCCAGGAAAAGTCTACAATAGATAACCAAACTGATGTTACTAGATAGATTATCTGTTGCCACATCCCATAGTAACCCAGACTCCCAAATCATTCATCGAATGAAAGCTCTCTCTTGACTACAAAGAACAACGGCCAAGAGAGATGACCTTTATGATGGGCATGCCTAAAACAGCAAGGTCAGATCTCATCAGGACTACTTCCTGCTGATGAGGAAGTCCCAAGGCACTTCCGAAAGTGCTTTACGCTTTTTAATGTCTCACCCAGATATCTCCTGACCCTTCTGACACTTTCTCCGCCTCTTCAACTACAGCAGCATCGTGGGGGTTGAACTTCTACAAGAATACTATAAAAAAAAATTGGAGTAAAGATAGATTTTAAACAAATTGTCTTAGAAATTGTCACTTGCCTATTTACTTTGGTAATAACCAGATTCCAAGAGTCAGACAGGACATTGGAGATCACAAAAAACAATTTCTTTATTTCATATATTAAAACCAAAGCTGAAGAAAGAGAACTGTTTTGCTAAGGGTGTCCTGAGGCTACTCCATGGGCCCTTATAGTCTTAGTCCAATTCTTTCCTCATTGCATTATTGTGCCTTCCAGAAAGTAAACAGACAACATGCTGAACTTATTCATTATTAATATAAAAGTCATTTTCTAGATAAAGAACAAAGGCAGGTAAATGGTTGCATAATAGAACTTCATTATTTAAAACTTTACTATACAATTTACCCTCTGTTAAAGGTGGCACATGGGAATCTCCTGCTGAAGTGTAAAAAGCAAAAGAAATTTAAGTGTCTTCTAGATTGTCTGCTCTGGTGGTTCTCTGCCCAATTCACGTGAGAACGAGACACATGCCCCTCATTGACTATCATTCACAATGCAGTGATTCTCAGTGGTGACATTATGAAGGACACCCCCCACAGACACACACACACACCCCCACAGACATACTGAGAAGGATCTGCTAATAGAGAGCAAGCAGAGTTTCAAAAAGTCTCCCAAACACCACCCTTGCCCCGGCCTCCACCAATGGAAAATGCACTAATCCCCCAAAATGGCATCACACAAATAAACCAGTGTTTCAGAGTGTCTACCATGCCAGGCTTGGGATATAAAGTGGTGAACAAAAAGTAACCTTATGTTTCAGCACTTAGAAGACCCTATATATGTAAAATGCCTGACTTGGTCAACCACCAACCCCAGGGTTAGATGGTTCCTTAATTTCTTTGATTATACAAAGACTATACCATGAAAAAGTCCCTTTTTTACTTTACTGCATCTCCAGCACTCTTTATTCCCTCCCACTTTTATTTTTCTCCTTAACATTTATCACTGTCTAAACATAATTTATTTATTTATTGTTTGTCTTTGCCAATGAAATAAACTTAAGAGGGCAAGAATTTTTGTCTGTTTTTTTTTTCCCACTGCTGTGTACCCAGTACCTAGAACACATGGTAAGTTCTCAATAAATATGTGTTGGTGAAATGAATGTCAACACCTCTACACCTACAAATTCTATTTGATCTATCATCTTTTCCATCATGGTCTCCACGCCATTTTCTTACATGCCTAGTATATTGGCCTTCCATCCTCCTAGAATTTTTCCTGCCAGCTGCACCTAGGCAGAGTATAGCCAGTCTAAGACCCATGATGAAATATCACATGATATACTTCTTTTACCCCCACTCTCTTATCTTCTGCTATACCTACTGTGCCAACGCTTACCCCTATATGATCCCCACATCAAAATGATCTTACTCTTTGTTCAGCCCAAAGCATTTCTCAAGAAAATCTAAGATTCATGCTAATGACTGGACCAGTAACAATTCTTGGTTAGGACTCAATAATGCTCAAAATCCATGATAAACAGAAGGAATGGGATTAAAAATTAAAGCTGAATTTGAAAATGGGGCATGATGTGCACTACCTGGTATCTTTGGCTGAATCAGACCCTTTCTGAACCTATTTTCTTATCTGTGAAATGGGGGTAATAGTACCTATTGCATATTCATGGGAGTTATATTTTAAATGATGTATGTGAAAGCTCTTAGCAGATTTAAGGTGCTTAATAAATGTTAGCTGCTACTCTTCCTTCAATTTAACATATTTTACTAACCTCTAGGGATGCTCTCAATCTTTGAAAATGACTAATTCCTACTGAGCAAGAAAATCCATGCTTTCTGGGATGGGCCTTCTTAATTTTCCTCTCTTCTCTCATTTCCATATCAGAATTCTATGTCTTCAGTCATCCTCTCTCCTTTTCTTTTCTAAGACTAGCCCTTTGTCCATGCCAATATTTTTTCACCCATGGCTGCGCATCAGAATCACCTGGGGAGCTTTTCAAAATGCAGGTGTCTGTGTCTATCACAGACCAATTAACATGGAGTTGGGTGCATGACATCAGTATTTTTTTTTTTAAGTTCCCTGGTAGGATGACAAGACAATTCAATAGGGGTTGGGGGTTGAGGTGGGGGAAGAACAGTTTTTAAAAACAATTACTGCTGGAAATGGATGGATAGTCTTCAAAAGAATGAAATTGAATCCATGCATAAAAAGTGAACTCAAAATGGATTATAGACTTAAATGTAAAAGATAAAACTCTTAGGAAAAAAAAGCATAGGAGTTAGGCAGAGCCTTCTTAGATATGACACCAAAAACATAAGCAACAAAGAAAAAATAGATAAATTAAAATTTTTGTGCTACAAACAATATCAAGAAAGTAAAAAGATAACTCACAGAATAAAATATTTGCAAGCTATATATTTGATAGAGAACTTATACCTAGAATATATAAAGAATAGTTAAACTTAATAAGAAGATTAATAACCTAATTTTGTAAATGGGTAAAACACATGAATCAACATTTATCCAAAGAAGAAATACATATGGCCAATAAGTACATTTCCTGAAAATATATAATAGGTAACCCAGCAATTCTACTTCTAGGGATATAATCAAGAGAAATAAAAATGTATTTTCACACAAAAACTTGTTCAAAAATTTACATAGCAGCATTATTCATAACAGGCAAAAAGTGGAAACAAGTCAAATGTCCATAACTGAATGGATAAATAAAATGTGGTATATTTGAAATGAATATTATTCAGTAATAGAAAGGAATGAAGCACTGATATATTCTATAATATGGATGAACTTTTTAAACGTCATGCTAAGCAAAAAAAGCCAGTCATAAAAAACATATCTTGTATAATTTTGTTCACATGAAATGATTAGAATATTTTAATAGGCAAATCTATGAATAGAGAAAGGAGATTAGTGGTTGCCTAGGGCTGGGGTGCTGAGGGGAAATGAGGAGTGACTGCTAATGTGCATGGGGTTTCCTTCTGCAATAATGAGAATGTTCTAAAACGATTGTGGTAAGTGTTGAACAACTCTCTGAAGATACTAAAAACAACTGAAGATGAGAGAGAGAGAGGGAGAGAGGGAGAGAGGGAGGGAGGGAGGGAGAGAGAGAGAGAGAGAGAGAGAGAGAGAGAGAGAGAGAGAGAGAGAGAGAAGAAGAAGAAGAAGAAGAAGAAGAAGAAGAAGAAGAAGAAGAAGAAGAAGAAGAAGAAGAAGAAGAGAAGAGAGAGAAGAGAGAAGAGAGAAGAGAGAAAAGAGAAGAGAGAAGAGAGAAGGGAAGGAAAGGAAAGGGAAGGGAAAGGAAGAGAGAAGAGAAAAGAGAGAAGAGAGCAAGCAAATGAGCATCTGTCTCCAGGTAAAGTCTGTTTGGAGAGACCAATTTCTGAACCACAACACTATAACACTACATCTCCTGTGGTAACTTACTTTCTAGAGTCCTTAGGGGTAAAGATGGCTCTTCTAAATCTTTCCCCAATATCTTTAAGGAATAATACCCAATAAAGAGCAAAAATGTGATATCTTTCAATTTATTTTTAAGAAAAAGAATGTTCTTGGGAGAATGTTGTTGATTTTAATTAAAATTGCTAGAGTCAGGCTGTCACTTGGCAGATTGGTCAAGGTGGCTATCTCGATCATTCAACCCCCAAGTAATTAATTCAGCTGCAGCGCATGCAGGGAGGGGAGGTAGACAGTGTAAACTCAACTGACCGGTTCTGCCATCTAGAGATTGGCTGTTTCATCATATACCAGTGGATGTGGCCTCAGGCCCTTAGGAACCATTCTTTTGACAGTTCCCCATGACATGGCTCTGGTTTGACTGACTTTGTTTACTAAATAAATTAATTCCTACTTCTGGAGCAGCTTCAATTTTTAAACAGAAAGCCATCTATTGACAGTCACTGATACACAGGATTTTATTGTTTGATATTAAACAATTAAGAGTTATTGTTTTTTCCCCTACAAGTACACTATACATGAAAATAAATATAAACTAGAATACAGACACTACGAGTGGAGGAGAGGGAGATTCTATAGCCATTCTCGATCTTAAAGAAATAGTTTTACTTTACTAAATCTATAGTGCAGACTGCATTTCTTGCACAAAATAAAACTCTCTCTTGGCAATATATATATATATATATATATATATATATATATATATATAT
>PVJN01065316.1:0-10289 GCA_004026805.1 Lasiurus borealis | reverse complement strand
ACCTGCCTCCGCGAGGTGAGGCCCGCCGACCCCTTCCCTGTCCCCCATCTACACCTGCCTCCGCGAGGTGAGTCCCACTGATGCCCTGTCCCCCATCTACACCTGCCTCCGCGAGGTAAGGCCCTGTCTGTGCTGGGGACGCCACCTGGGCCCCAGGAGAGCCGGGGGGGACCAGTGACCAAGCCACCCTCCTTGGTAAAGAGAACCGTCCCCTCCCCGGCTGTGGGCCGAAGCCAGGTCTTTATCGATGGCGTTTGTCAGGGTAAATGGCCCCCAGAAACCGCGCTGACTCAGGCTGAGGAGCTCCTCCTGAGGACGCTGCCTGCAGTGAGTCTGTTGAATGAATGGATCTTGGGCCTGGGCCGGTTCCCATCGAATTCCTCATACATATATATATATATGTATGTATATATATATTTTAAAGATTTGCTTTTGAAAAAGAAATAAGAACAAGCCAGAACTTTTGAGAAGCAAGAGGTCAGCGGGGTGCTTGCTGGACCAGGCACCATTGCCCTTTAGACCAGTGGTTCTCAACCTTCCTAAGGCCGCGACCCTTGCATACAGTTCCTCATGGGATGGTGACCCCCAACCATGACATTTTGCTGCTGTGATGCATCGTGATGTAAATATCTGCATTTTCTGATGGTCTTAGGCGACCCACAGGTTGAGAACCGCTGCTTTAGAAGGTTGCCCCAGCTGCTGTCTGCACAGAACCGGCAGTGGCACCCGTGGCTGGGGGTTGAGGGGGCCACTGGGGGCTGAAGGGACCACTGAATCCCCCAGGGAGGGGTTAGGGCTGGGAGTGCTGCTGAGAATGTGAAGAGGGAAGGACGGTTTGCAGCTGGTTATATTTCTGAGTTAGCACCCCCAGAACCTGCGGACACGAGCTACAGAGAAGGGAGAACGTGCAGTGGGCTCCTGGCTGCGGGCCTGGAAGCCCCGTGCTCAGGGATGAGGAGCCCGGAAGAGAAGTGGGGGGAGGGGTGGACACCAGGGGCCGGTTTTTATGTTGGAGTGACCTGCTGGTCGTCCCCAGGGCACCGTCATGTGGTGGCTCGGGTGGAAGTGTCTGAAGATAAAGAAAAGGTCATTCCGGTGACACGACTGAGCGTCATGCTGATGTGTACCTGGTGCTCGGGGCTGGAGACTCGATGGGGTCACCCCGGGAGAGGGTGCTGGTGGAGGGGAGGAGGAGAGCCAGCAAGGAGGTGGGGGAAGGGAGGGGGAGAGTGACCCGAGGCAGAGAAGGTTCCAGGAGAGCATGAGGATCATCACAGCACTCCTTCCTGGGAGCGGGGCAGCCTGCCTCCCAGGTGCTGTACCCCCAACCCCAGCAGCAGGTCCCAGCACCCCCGGAGGAGTGGCCTCTGGGGAACCCATAAAACCGGGACAGAGAAGTGGCCAGAGTTCAGCAACCAGGAGGCAGGGGCCGCGGTGTCAGGGGGGTGAGCACAGGAGCACCTGGGCCACCCTCAGGCGGCGGTGGAGGTGGGGCCTGAGCGCAGGCTAGTCTCTGGAGAGGGGTTTGGGCGGAAGGGACTTGTCAGCTAAAGGGGACATGTGGCCGAGACCGGTGTGGCTCAGTGGATAGAGCGTCGGCTTGCGGACTAAAAGGTCCCAGGTTCAATTCCGCATGTACCTTGCTTGCGAGCACATCTCCACTGTGGGGCGTGCAGGAGGCGGCTGATTGATGTCTCTCTCTCATCGATGTTTCTGACTTCCTATCTCTCTCCCTTCCTCTCTGTAAAAAATCAATTATATATATATATATATATATATATGGGACGTGTGGGGTGAGGGGTGTCTGCGTTTGGAAGAAGGACAGTAAAGCCGCTGAGGGGAAGGCAGGGGTGTCTGCCAGGGTTTCTGAAGCGTCGTTTCTGGGAGACGGGGTGCTCGTTGCAGGCAGAAGCAGAGCTGTTTCGTAAGCCACGGCCTCCGCCAGCCCCCGAGCCAGACATGCTCCTAACAGACAGTTCAGGTGGCTTCTCAGCTCACACCAGGGTCTCTCCCGACCGTATCCTCTCTCACGGTGTACGAGGCTCATGATGCAGCACCAAGAGAGGCGCCGCTCTGCTTTCTGGACGCCTCTGGGGATGATTTGAAGGCAGGAGGCAGGAGCCTGGCCCAGGGGGTCTGGAGGGGTCCCCCCACCCCTGCCTGAGCCGCCCTGATCCCCTGACAACCCATCTGAAGGCAGAAGGCAGCCCGTTCTAGGGCTGTGGCCTGGACTGTCTCAGCATGTGCCCTCTGCATGGACTGGACACCTTCTGGTGTCGCCATCCCCTGTTCCCCCAAGCGGGGAGCAGGGCTGAGACTGCCCTGGCCGCTGGGACACTTCTGACATGGCCTGTGGCTGTGCACACACTCCGGTGTGGGGTCCGGAACGTGTCAGGAGGTCACACCAACCAGAAACAAGATGCGCTGAACCCTGTGGGAAGGTGGCACACACACCAGCCTGTCGTGCTCCGGGTTAAACGTGAAGAGTAAATAAATCACCGGTGGCTCCCCCCATGTGGTCACAAAGAAACCAGGGCCCCGGTTTGTGGAGAGGGATCAGCCGCTATACCCACAGGTGTGGGGAGGAAGACGAGGACGGAGGAGGTGCTGGGTGCCCTGGGGCAACTAGGGAGGAATGTGGCAGGACTGCCCCCGGGACTCACTCCAGGGCAGGACGGCTCCCTAGAGTCTGGTGTCCTCCAGCCTGACTCGGGGCCTGGGCACACACCCCGTCCTAAAGAGGCAGCGAGGCTGCATGCCCTTCGAGTGACGCACAGCCAGTCTGGACTAGTGGTCGATGAGTTGGCCGACCACTGGTCTATGCTATCTGTCACTCAGCTCCTGAGCTCCCAACCCAGGACTCTTTCCAGCGGAGAAGTCAGCGACCCTAAAAGAGAAGACTGGGAAAGAAAGGGGTGTCCTTCCCTGAATTCAGAAGACAGACACCCGAATTCTCAGTCAGCTGCGGCCGCCCCTGCCTTATCACCCAATACTCATCCCCAGCTCTCCCGCACAGCAGGTGAAGCCAGCTCTAAGAAGTTTCTGGAAGCCACAGGCACTGCTGCTGCCTCTCTCCTTGCTGGAAAAGTTTAGGCTTTTCCCCTGGGCCCTGCCGGTGGCTGGCCCACCCTGCCCTGGGGCCCTCACAGTTCCAACATCCCACTAAGCAGCATCCAGGCTATGCTCCAAGCCCCCCGCCCCAACAAGATGTGCCCCAACTGCACCCCCAAAGTCCTGCTGGGTCCAGGTCCTCTCGGCGTGGGCCCAGATCCTCCTCCCCGCCTCCCTGAGCCAGCGCACCCCTGGCACATCCTCTCAGCTCCATCCTCCCACGTGGCCTTCGAGGAAGTGGTGTTTAGGGCCGACAGCACGGTGCATGGCACGTCCGGAGCACGGCATGCGTTCTTCTCTCTTTTGACCCAGACGGCACTCTGAGCATCATCACCCCCATTTCCAGGGGAACAGAGAGGTCAGGCAGCTCATCAGGGCCACATGGCCAGCAGGAATCCGGGTGTGAGCGCCCCGGGGTCCCCACTCCTCCCTGCCTGTGAGCAGAGCGGCTGCTCCTCCTGTTCTCAGCCACAGCCCCGCGCCTGCCGCGTGGCGGGGGCCGGATCGATCTCCGTGGAATCGATTCTGCCTTTGCCATAAATAGCACCTGCCAGTCAGAGATCCCTCTTTGAGGGACAGAGAGGAATACGTTTCAATGAGTCCCTGATTGTCGAAGAGCCGGTGGTTTCTGCCAGGATGGTTTTCTAAGTGATTGAAGAGTGTTCCTGGCGGCCCAGAGCGGCCGGTGTCGCCTCGTCCTCCTGCCTACAACGCGCATTCGCCTCACGAGCGCTTCTTAATGTTAATCATGTTTTTAAACGTTCGTCGTGGTGAGAACACGTAGCCGGCAACCCGCCCTCTGAACAGAGTGTGCCGTGTGCACCACGGCATCGGTGTCTGCAGGCACAACATGGTGCAGATCTCGAGGACTCACTCAGCTTGCACAACTGAAACTTTGAACCCGGCTGTGAGCGATTCCCCGCCTCCCCCTCCTCCCAGACCTCCGGCAGCCACCGTCCTGTTCTTTGCTGCCGTAGATGCCTCATTTCGGTGGAAATATGCAGCGTTGGTCCTGTGACCGGCTTTTATTTCAACACCCAGCTCGTCTCTAGATCTTGGCTACTGTGAGTCACGCTCCCAGGAGCATGGCGCTGCTAATGCCTCTTCCAGATCTTGATTTCGATTCTTGCGAATAAGTACCCAGCGGTGGCATTGCTGGGTCACACGGTGGTTCTACTTTTGCTGGTTTGAGTGGCTGGAGGAACCCTCGTACTGTTTGTCATAGCGGGTGCACCGTTTTGCATCGCCACTAACAGTGTATTGTTGGGAGCCGTCCATTGTCCTTGCTAGCGGAGAGGTGTGGACAAGGAGCCCGGAAGGCTGGTCAACCTTGAAGCTCTGAAAGGTCAGAGCCCACACCCACTGTTTAGTTGAGACAATGGTAGCTGAAGCAACTTCCACCTTTCAGTCTTACGCAAATCCTTGCTGATGGGCTGTTATGGGAATGGCCTGCCTAAAGGCTGTGTGTGGGTGTGTCCCATAGTCTTAGTTAAAGGGAGAGCAAGGCCAGAGCGGGGTAGAGTCCTTCCCCTTGAGTTGGGCTCCTGCCTGGCACCAGTATTCCCAAATTTGTACTTTCTTGTCTAGTCTCTTTTATTTGTGTGCGGCCTCCTCCAGAGCCCGAACCCTGAACCTGAACCCTGAACCATGTGGGACGTGGGTGGGACACTCCCAACTGGCAGACCAATGTACGGTACTCACAATGTATAAGAGTTCTCATTTCTTCACATCCTTTCTAACATTTGTTGCTATATATATATATATACACATATACATACATACATATACATATACATATACATACATACATATACATATGTGTGTGTGTGTGTGTATGCGTCATCCTAACAAATATGAGGTGACATTTCATAGTTTATGTTTTGCATTCCTCTCGTGATTAGCGGCATTGAGCATCTTTTCCTCTGTGTATCTCTTCTTTGGGAAAATGTCGATTCAAGTGCTTCATCCATTTTTTAAAATTGGTGATTAGTTCTTTTGCTGTTGGTTTGTAGGCGTTTCTTACATATTTTGAGAACTGACCCCTTACCAGATACGTGGTTTGTAAATATTTCCCTCAGTCTGCGGGGTGCGATTCCACGCTATTGATTATTTCCTTTGTTGGACAGCTTTCTGGTTGGAGGCAGTCTCGTTTGTCTAGTTTTGCTTTTGTGCTTTTGGTGTCCTATCCATAAGGACAAGACCGATGTCGTAAAGCTTTTCCCCTTTGTGTTCAGTGAGGAGTTGTAGTTTCGGGGCTTGTGTTAACTCTTCCATCCATTTTGTTGGGTGTTATAAGAGTCCAGTTTTATTCTTTTGCGTATCCAGTCTTCCCAACACCATTTGTAGAAGAGCCTTTCCTCTCCCCACTGTGGTTTTTGGCACTTTGTCGAAGATCAGTGGACCATATGCATAGATTTCTTTCTGGATTCTCAACTCTGTCCCACTGATCTATAGATCCATTTTGATTATTGTAGCTTTATATTATACTAGAGGCCTAGTGCACAAAAATGTGTGAACTGGGGGAGGGGGTCCCTCAGCCCAGCCTACGCCCTCTTGCAGTCCGGATGCGCTCGGGTAATGTCCAACTAACAGCTTAGCTACCCGTGAGGATGGGAGTGGGCGTAAGCCATCAGTCGGACATCCTTGGTGCTGCCACAGAGACGGGAGAGGTTCCCACCACCCGCTGTGCCGGCCAGCCATGAGCCAGCTTCTGGCTGAGCGGGGCTCCCCCTGTGGAAATGCACTGACCACCAGGGGGCAGCTTCTGTGTTGAGCATCTGCTCCTGGTGGTCAGTGTGAGTCATAGCGACCGGTCATTCCGCCATCAGGGTCAATTTGCATATTACCCTTTTGTTATATAGGAATTTGAAATCAGGAAGTGTAAAGCCTCCTGATTTGTTCTTTTTAAAATGGTTTCATGGTCATCTGGCTATTTGGAGTCTTTTGAGATGTCATATGAATTTAAGAATTATTTGTCTACTTCTGTAAAAAAAAAATTCCATTTGAATTTTGATAGAGATTGCATTGAATCTGGAGATCACTTTGGCTAGGATGGACATTTTAATAAGATTAACTCTTTCGACTCAAGATAAGAAATAAGAGTACCCACTCTCACCATTCCTACTCAGCATATTATCAGAAGTCCTAGCCAGAGCAATTAGGCAAGAAAAAAAAAAAGATATAAAATGCATCCAAATCAGAAAAGAAGTAACATTATCTCTGATTATAGGATCTTATATAGAGAAAACTATAAAGTCTCCCCCCAAAAAAAACTGTTAGAACTATTAAATGAATCTAGTAAAGTTGCAGGATGCAAAAAATCAACATACAAAAATCAGTTGCATTTCTACCTACCAATAACAGACTATCTGGGGGGAAAAATGGAGAAAATTATCCCATTTACAATATAGCATCGAAGAAAATACTTAGGAATAAACTTAACTACAGAAGTGACAGGCTTGTCCACCGACACGGACAGACTGTTAGACTGTTGTTGAAAAACAGGAGAGAAGATACAAGCAGATGGTAAGACATCTCTACAGGTATTTTTTTTAATATTTATATACATATATATTACTCATTTTTTACAGAGAGGAAAGGAGAGGATAGAGAGTTAGAAACATCGATGAGAGAGAGACATCAGCTGCCTCCTGCATGCCCCCACTAGATATGTGCCCGCAACCAAGGTACATGCCCTTGACCGGAATCGAACCTGGGACCTTCAGTCCGCAGGCCGATGCTCTATCCTCTGAGCCAAACTGGTTTCGGCCCTCCAGGTATTTTTTTAGTAGCTTTCTGAGGACCCCTCACTTGCCAGGGGCCAAGAGGAGTGGCCCCTGCGATCAGGACTTCTTGCCCGTGCTGACGGTTTCATCATCTCCCACCTCAGCGGGAGCCGACCTGCCAGGGCTTAGGTCCGTCCGGTTCCCCCAGCACCATCCTCCCCCCCCTCCCGCCCCTTTCCTGACCCCGCCATGCTCTCAGCCCCTCTGCTCCTCCCTCACCTCTGTGACCCCGCGGGGATTCCGCCAGCCTCCTCCCGCTATCAGGAACGCTTTTCCCCGGGCCCCTTCCTCGAAGAGCTGAGCGGGACATTCCTCGGGCAGGGGGGCGGCGCGGCTTTAACCCCTTCCACCTGTTTCCTCTGGACAGCACAGCCCTGGCCCGTGCCCGGCGCACCGGCCTCTCCCCGCTCCCTCTCCTCCTCTGTCTCCCAACCTCGGCATCCACTCCGCTCGTGATTCCCACCTTCCTGTCCGCTTCCGAGTCCGGCCCCGCTGCCAGAGGTCAGGCGCAGAGAAAAGGAGGAAGGGAGGGGGCGCCCCGTCAGGAATCTCCGCGCCCCCCACCCCCTCTGACCCCACCCGCCGCTCCCTCTGGTTGGCTCCCTCACTCCCCTCCCCTCCAGGCCCCAGAAACCCCATCCACCCCACCCTTTCCAGAGGAAGGGCGGGGAGGGGGCAGGCACCTCTGGGGGGTGTCTACAAGGGGCACCCCGCCTCCCTCCCCCTGCACCCCCAGGGATGCAACTGGCTGGGCTCCTGGAGGAGGCCGGTAAAGGGGGGGCCGGGGGCGTGTAGAACACAGAGGGCAGCAAGTCAGGCTTCTCAGGAAATGAAATTGCTCCGTGCAACAATGAGAGCCGCTTTTTCCGCTCTTTGCACGAGCACGCATTCAACTGCTCGCATTGTTTTGGCTCCAGGGGAAATCTGACCTCGGAAAAGGCCGAGATGGAGTGGGTGTGGGTGTTCCACTGGCCGTGCATCTAGCACCACAGTCTTCCAGGCACCTCTCCTTCCAGGGGGGACCCCTCCTTCCCGTCCCAGAGCAGGAGATGGGGCCTGGGTCGCCCAGGGCAGCTGTGCACCCCTCACCGGGCGTGGAGATATGAAATCATCCTCCAAGGCTGCACCCCCCTGAGAAGCTCTGACAAACTCACAAATTCTCGGGTCTCTCCTTCCGCCGGTTAAACCAGACTGCGTGGGGACGGGTTTGAAGGGAGCAGAGAGAAGCTCTCCATGTGACTCAGGGTGCAGCCAACCGTGGAGAAGAGGAGTAGCTGCATCTCAGGCGCATTTAGTGAGCGGCCGCTGGGGAGACGAGCTGGGGAGGGGACAGCCGGGAGGGCCAGGGAGACTTGAGTTTGCGTCCCAGCGCTACCACACACTAGCCGTGGGGCCTGGCGCTCATTCTTTAACTTGTCCGAACCTCAGCCTTCTACCTGTAGCGTGGAAAGGACACGCACCCTGCAGGCTTGTTTTAAGGCTTAAGGTGCATGCGATGCTCATGGGAAGCGAATGGCAATGAGCTGGCATGAGTTGTGGGAAGCAACCCATGGTGCAGGCATTGCTCACGAGAAGTGTCCCATCACAGCCCGCCCCTGAAAGAGGCTCATCCTCCTTACCGGGCACCAAGGCCTCCCCACAATCACACACACACACACACACACACACACACACACACATACACACACACACACACACACACACCCCTTGCCTGGAGATCCTTTGCTGAGTCCTATGGCTGCAGCCGCACTGTCCCTGTCCTATTCCCCCAGAAGGTGTCTTGCCTTCCTGCCGCCTGGAGCTCGCTCTTCCTCATCTCCCTCCCCGACTCCTGTCCCCCTTCCAGGCCAAACTCACTCCCCACCGCATCCTCTCCCTGCCCCGATTCACTCCTCGGTGATCCCAAAGAACCAGCATCCACACAGGGCCCTGGCTCCCTGGACTTGACCTTTGCCTGGTGGTTGTACGCATGCCCTTTGACCTCTTCTTGGGTGCCTGGGGATCGGCTGGGTCTTGTCTGTCACGTAGCCCAACGGCATTCTGCTCAGGACTCTGCCTTCCCTCAGAAAGCAGTGACTCGGTTCGAGACGGTGCCGCTTTCTCATTGAACCGCAAAGGTTCCCGGTTGTACCGGAAGAGGGCATTGTAAATGGCAACCCTCCCCCACACACATGGTTTACAACCCACTTGGCTACTGCATCCCCCAAAATGCAGCAGCCATGAACATTTATGATGGGTTGTGCACATACACATACAAGAAGGGGGAGTTTGGGGGGCTGAGCAGCTGCTTAGGGGCCAAGGGGAAGAGGAGATCGGGCTTAAGGGCAGGAGGCTTCACACAGGTGTTGGTGGGAGGGAGAAAGGTTCTGGGAAGGAAACGTTGAGTGGAGGCTTGGGGCCAGAACGAGCCCGGGGGCCTGTTTGTGTCTGTGTGAAGAGAGAGAATGTCTGAGAGCGGAGTGTGGGCAGGGCCTGACCCCAGCAGAGGCCTTTGGCTGGACACAAGATGATACTGGAACCTTGGACAGTATCTCGGTGTCTCGGCCAGAGAGCAGCCCCGTGGCAAGCGAACAGGAGAGTTTATATATTCATTCAACAAACACCAAGGAAAGGGCCACTTCTTTATGGCACTGAACCGTCTCCTCGGCACATTTTCTATTAGAAATGTATGGAGACACAGTCAGAGCTGGGGCTCTCCCGGGCCAGGGCACCGTAGGAAGTACCGTGCTCAAAACAGGGGGGAGGGGGAGACAGGAATGTGGGAGCCCAGTGGGCAGAGGAGACCAGGAGAGCTGACTGGCAAGGGCATCTGAGCGGAGAACAACCCTCACCGCCTTGTCTTTAAGTCCCGTCGCTATGACAGCCCATCAGCAAGACTCGCTGGGACGCTCAAGGCTGGAAAGAGGCTTAGAAAGTCAGGAGAACCTTCCTGCACCAACAGTTTATTCCAGCCCTGATCTCAGGCACCGACCGGCCGGGAATGTTCCGCTGAGAGAGCAGCCTTCCCGGGCAGGTACCCGGCCCCTGGATGCTGGTGTGGCTGGTGTGGCCGCCGCGTCCTCCAGGTCCAGCAGCTGCTGCTTTGAGTGCCCGGCATGAGCAGCCAGGCCCGTGACCTGCGCAGAAATAACTGCCACGGCTGCGCCCCCTCCAGAGATGCTGTCCCCCCTTCCGCTCAGCAGCCAGGGCACTCTGTGGCTCGAGCCCCCCCAACCTGCTCAGGCACCCTCCCTTACCTACCCTTCCTCCCTCCCCCCAACAAACACACACACACACTCACACATACACACTCACACACACACTCTCTCTCACACACACACACACACTCACACACACACTCTCACACTCTCTCTCACACACACACTCACACACACACTCACACACACTCACACA
>PVJN01065315.1:0-10290 GCA_004026805.1 Lasiurus borealis | reverse complement strand
GGGGGGCGGCGGGCAGAGCGCAGGGCTGGGCACGCTGGGGAGGCTCCGGGGGTTACTGCTCTGGTTTTTGTTTTCGCCACCTCAGGGGTTCCCCGCCCGAGGCCGAGCGGGACGGCCGCGGCCCCCGAGGAGCCGGCACCGGGCGGTGGGCGCAGGGCGCCTGGGCGGTGGGTGCGGGCGGGGTCCCCAGCTCCCAGGCCGCGGCCCTCAAATCCTCTCCACGATGTTTTGCATGACGTACCCGCTTGTGTGCTTTTTAAGTTGGCATTTAACACTTTTCATCGGGAGCTTAGACAGTTCCCAAAAAAGCCTTTCTAGCACTGGATGAAAATGGATTTTTAATTTTTTTTTTTTACTTCTGTCTGCCAGCATTTGATTCTATAGTACAATCATTGTGAAAACTCCAAGAAAAAGGAATATTGATATTTTAAAACACACAAAAAAATGTTAATGCCCAAGGGAATGTAAACACCATAGCAATTTGACATCCTTCATTATCCTTTTTTTTTTTTAAAGATGAGAAACACACTGATTATTGACCAGCTGGAAACTTACATTAGCCCTTTCCTCCCATGAGCTTGTCTTTTCATCACACCTCATTACAGAGTTTATGCTACTGTAATATAGTTTATGACCGAAAAATCTTTTATTGAGTAACATATCAAGACAATTTAGTTGAAACTCTTTGTTCATAAAGCTCTGTTAATAATTTTTTATGATTGTAGTTGTTACAGTGATTAACACTGGATTGATCAAGAACAATATAAATAATTGTAAAATTTGATAACAACTATTAACAAAAAAAGGTAAAATTTTATTGGAAATACATCTTTAAATGAGGTGGTAGGGCCAAATTAGTCCATGCATATATGGATGACTATTGCTTATTGCATCTATTTTATTGCCATGTTTTATTTTTATAGATTGGAACACTCAGAAACATTGTTTAGATAGAAAATTAAATGGAAACCAGTGAGCTTTGTAACAGAAATGTCATTCAATTCTTTGAACTTCTTTCAAATCATATGCCTAATATTGTTAACAGAGAAGAGAGGGCCTTGTCTCCCCCAATTGCTAGTGGGCGGATGAGTCAGGGGGGGATGGAAGTTTAGGGGGCATGGAGTCTTGCCATATCCCGAGAAAAATAATTTTCTGAGACTCACAAGGGAGGATGACATGTAGTAGAGAGCTTTATTTCTGTGGAATTACACTCCTGGGGTTCCAACATCCCATTTCCCTTAGTTCAGTCATCATAGAGGAAGGGTAGCTGGGGCTACAGTAGAGTTAAAATCAAGGTCAGTGACCAGAGTTTCCTTTCCAGGTTGGGCGCGGCTCCAGTCCAGCATCAGGCTAGCTTCGCCTGTGTTTTCCCCCTGCATCCATCCGTCCATTGCATGTGAGGTCCATATGGCAACAAAGACAAATGTAAGAGAATCAAGAGTCGCAAGAGAGAGAACTCCTTTGTTTAGGAGAGTCTGTATTCCCAATCTTTCAACAGCTTGCAGTGGCCACACCAATTCTGGGCATTCAAGTCTCTCCCCAGGTTTGATTGACAGGCAAGAACCTTCCCTATGCACCACCAACTTTGCTGGGCATGTGTCTACCTGTCCTTTGTTGGATCCCTCCCCGCAGTGTTTTGCAGGGAATAGGCTGATGGTTCCGTTCCCTGGGTGGTGTGAAGTTGCAGCTTCTTGGTGCAGCTGCCCAGATGACATGCCTGTAATGTGGGTGGCCTTCCCCTGGCTTCTTTCCTATTATTAGTAACTAATGACAGTGGTATCAATATTAACAAATTGTTTTTAATGATCCACTGACTATTTGATTAGTTTTTCCTTCAATCTTTTTTTTATATGTTTTTATTGATTTTGGAGAGAGGAAGGGAGATGGAAAGAGGGATAGAAACATGAATGCCGAAAGAGAATCGTTGGTCCGGCTGCCTCCTGCATAACCCTTATAGGGGATCAAGCCCACAACCTGGGCATATGCCCTGATCAGGAATTGAACCTCAACTTCCTGTGGGCCAGGGCTTAATAAGCCACACTGGCTGGTTGTCTCTCCTTCAATTTTGTTGAAAACCAAGAATTGGAAACCACATATGTTGTAAAAAGACTTGTCTGGAGTCACTCAGAGTTCTTGTCCACAGTGGGTCAGAACAGAGGTGCCACCTCCTCCTATAAAACCCTCCATGCCATCAGCTGTGGAATGGGATGCCTTGTCAGAGGCGCCTTTTTAGAAAGGCCACTCTGAGGAAAGAGCATACAAGATTGAGGATCAGAAAATGGGTTTTCTTCAAGCTCTCTTGATTTACAATACCCTTTGAACTCTCCTGGGGTACAACACCCCAATTTTATGACTAAGACTTGAGAGTCAGAACTTAAATTTTGACTCTTCTGCTAGGAGTGAGCTCAAAAACAGTTATGACTTAAATACACAGTTGCCTGTGGCATCCAACCAATCTGCAAAACACTGAGAGGCAGCGCCTCCAGATATGTGTACATTTATAACTTATATGCACGTACTACTACTGTCAACCCATATGTTATGTGGATTCAACTTTATCTCAGATCTTAAAACATAAAGTGTATTTTATTCCCTACCCCCAGTGGACTGTATTGTGAAGCTTCTTTACAACCCTGTGCTCTGGAGTTTTACTCAAAGTTGTTCTCAAAGCGCAAGGGCATGTGTGGAGGAGGGGTAGAAAGTGGCACTGGAACCTTTAAAAGCCTGGAACTCCCCAGTCTGTCAGTCAACATTTACTAAGACTATGTACCAGGCACTGTGCTGGGATCTGAGAATACAAAATAATAAATTCTTGTTGCACAACAGTGTGAATATAAGTTAACACTACTGAACTGTGTTCTTAATAATGATTAAGATGGAAAATTTTATGTTATGTGATTTCCCCCCCCCCCCCCCCACATACACACACACAAAAGACACAGTCTCTGCTCTTAACGTGATTATAGAGTTTGGTGAAGGAAAGACAGAATTCGCTCATTTGTTTATCTGGCAACTTTTAATTAATGGGATGCCAATCATGTCCAGACCCTGTGTAGGTCCTGGGGAGAAGCCTGTAAGCAAAACCAGGCATAGTCAGTCTCTCCTAGAGCTGACGGTCCATGACCAGGCAGGAATGTGCACCTGCCCTGCCCGCCTCCCACACGTGGCTGTTTCACTAAAACGAAATAAAACGTAAAATTCATTCTCCAGTCTCACTAGCCCCATTTCGAATTCTCGGTAACCACAGGTGGCTAATGCTGCCATATTGGATAGCTGAAATAGAGAGCTTTTCCATCATTTCCAACAGCTGTCAAACACCGAGTGTGGTCACCGTGATGAATGAAATGTGCCAGGTCACCAAGTCAGTCCCTTGTCAGCCTATCCAGTGCGTTGGTGTCAGTTAGTAAAAGGTTTTCCCTCTGGGTGGGTGCAGCTCCATGTCAGGGATCAGGCTTGGGGAACAGAATGTGGTTCCGGGCTTATGAGAAGTCAAAATCGCTCAAACAGGATGTGTAAATCACCGTGTCATAACCAGGTCCCTAGAAGTAAAAGACTCGGGAACTCTGAATTCTGTCTCATCTCATCTTACACTACAGTCCCCCACCAATGTGGCATGTGGCCTTGCTCATCTCCCCCTTCTCTGCACCAACTCATTTCCCTCCAAGGCCCCCGTGAAACATCACCTTCTTTCTCCCCAAAGCCTTTTGTGAACCCTTTAGGAGGCTAGTTAACACTTATTGAGCACAAATGGTATTTATGTTGTGGGTGGGTACACACAGCCGAGTGTGATGGTGCAAGCACAAGAAGAAGCAATGTGAGTGGTTTGAAGTCCCCAGCCAGTGGCCGGTGCGGTAGCTTCACCATCAACAGGGCACATTCATCAGGCAATGGGAAGCTCTAGGAATCTGCCCATCCCTGCTCCTAACCTGACCTGAGCAGTAACTGTGCCTGAAATACTTTGGGCCCCACCTTCTGCCTCATGTTGCACAGAAAAGACAACAGGAAAGGAGTCATTGAAGGTGTCTACCCTTCATGACTCAATTATCCAATCTGAGAAATGGCGAGGCTAACACCAGCGGACAATGACTTAAAGGTCTCCAGAGATTCTCTAAGGAAGCTGGCATATCGCTCCAACCGGTGTGGATCAGTGGTTAAGGGTTGACCTATGAACTAGGAGGATCATAATAGAAACTAGTTTAGAGGGTCTCTGTGAGGGTGACTTAATGCCAGACACATGGTGAGCACTCAGTGAACTTACCTTCCAACAAGGGAGAAAGCAAGGTCCTTATTACTCTACCTGCCCAGCAGGCCTGGAAGGATCATATATTTGCTGTTTGTGAAGCCCGCATCCTTCAAACCCCTGGCCAAAGCCTTGCTCTGGCTGGTTCCCTTGGCAGGCTCACAGCAAAGGCCCGTCCCTGAGCCATGCCCGCTGCCTTTGTTCCCGTGCAGAGGGCTGTCCGTCCGTTCCTTTGTCATCTGTCCCTGCTCGTCTTCCCCACTGCCTGCGGGAAGTTTCCTCTTCTTAGTCGTGCCTGAGGTTCTGCCTCCAGCTACCCAGGCAGCAGGAGCTGTGGTTGATGTATAAGGGCCTCGGAGGACGAAAGCCTTGGCTAAGTGCTGGGGAGGCTGCGGAGAAAGGAGGTCCTGGACAAAACAGGAGAGATCAAGATTTACCGAGCTGGAAGGGACCCCCTCTTGTCTCCATTTTATAGACGAGGAAAAATGATGCCCATTTTGCTCAAAGTGACTAACTGATTGCAGGAAAGGCTGGGACAATCATCTAGCCTCTTCATGCCCAGTTTTCCTTCCGGTACCGCATGCTGCCCTCGCCTCCCACTCTACACAATTGTTGTCTGGCAGTGTTGCTGCCTCACTGCCACAGACTGGAGGAGGGGGCTGGGATGAAACCTGTCACCCACCTTGCCTTGATAGACCATCAGGATAATCCCATCACAACCTGCAGTCCTCATGTCCCCAGTCACAACCAGATGCCTGAGAATTTTAGTCATCCTCATCTCCAAGACTTTCACTCCTATATAGCTCTGAAATGCCCCAATGTGACCCAATGCCCAAATCCTCTCACGTTGCTTTCTGGATCTCATGGTTTATCATCAGAAAAATTACCTCATATGCCCAGCTGGTATGGCTCAGGGGTTGAGCATCAACCTATGAACCAAGAGGTCATGATCCGATTCTCAGTCAGGGCACATGCCTGGGTTTTGGGTTCCATCCCAAGTAGGGAAAGAGCAAGGGGTGGCCAATTAATGATTCTATCTCACCATTGATATTTCTATCTCTCTCTCTCTCCCTTCCTTTCTGAAATCAATATGCACGCATACACACACAAACTTCTCTCTGAGCATTCCTTCACTTTTCTGCTATAAAGAAAACCTCTCTGATCCCCCAAACATAACTTTCTTGCAGCCACCTCCTATGGTGGCAATTTTTTCCTCCTGCATCTCTCCTACCAATGTGTCTGGAGGTGGAGAGTTATCCTTCTTGTTCCTAATGGCTATTTCTAGGATTTTCTCCTTCCACACACTAAAACTCCATATCATTTGAAGGCCGTGCCATCAGACCAAAGCAGCCACAAGGCCTTCTAGACATTTACTATACGTTAGGCCAGTCCCACTCATTTACAAAATAGTTCCCAGCTCATGAGCTTCCTCTTCACCACTTTTTCATTATTTTTTAAGACGTTAACATTCAGTCTTTCATTCAACAAGTATTTTTGAGCACTTACTGAGGGCCAGGAACTATCCTTAAAATTGAGGGTATAGGAGTAAATCAAAGAGAAAATGTCCCAGCCCTCAAGGTGCTTACATTCTTATGGGGATAAGAATGATTAACAAATAAATAAGCACTGCATAATCTCATGTCAGGTAAAGATGCTGTAAAATGGGAAAACAGGTGAAGGAGTAGTGTGGCAGGGGGTAACAGAGCTCTTTTAGAGGCAGTGGGAAGGCATGGCCAGCTATGGAGATGACCCTCCCCACACCTCCTGCTCATGGTCTTTGACCTCCTCTCTCCACCAGTCTTCTTTCCACCTCACTCCCACTCCCATGGCCATAACTATAATTTATCTTCTTCTAACCCCCCACTCTCTGACCACCATTTCCTGTGTTTAGATCATTTACTCTGTTACCCTCACTCTGTTCTGTCTCTTTTGGGACTTCCATGCCACTGAACTCACCTCTTCCAGTGTCCATCAGTTCCTTCATCTCCTCATCAGCCTCCCTCTCCCTCTTGACTCTGTGGCCAGTGACAATTACCACCCTTTTGCACCAGCCATCCACTCTCTGGGCCCTTTCCCTTTGGTTGGACTCTTCTGACACCTTGACCCTTCTTAGTTCCTATGCCCTACCTTCTCTGCACCTGCACTGAGTAGCTGAACAACACTGGGGAAAACTCACAACCGTGCTGACTAGCCGCACTTTACATTTCTGACCACAAACCTCAAGTGGGCACTCAACTTGCCCAGTGATCCTACTGTTTTTCTCTACTAAATTCACTGCCCCACTTTCCAGATGACTGTTTCACATCTTCTCCTCTCTTCTCCAACTCTCAGCATCTCCTCTCTGTTCCCCGCTGTTAGCAAAGGACCTTGCTTCTTATTTCTGTGAGAAAATAGAAGCAATCAGATGAAGAGTACCTGTCTTCTCACTATCAGGTCTCCCCAGGTGCCAGCATGTGTGTCCTGCTCTCTGCCCTCCTTTCCTACAACCCATGGCCTCCTCTCAGAATCCAGGCCAGCCAGCCCCACCTCCACTTGTACACCAGATTCCCCTCCCTCCCCTTACTCAAGGACTGACCAAAATCATTCTTCTCCTTCCCACACTGTCCAACTGCCCCTCTCCATCAGATTATCTCCTTCAGCACATAAACATGCTGTAATCTCTCTCATCTTTAAAACAAACTCTCCCTCAACTCTATAGCCTCTTCATCGGCTGTCCTGTTTCCTTCCTCCCACGTGGCACCCCCATCCCCTCAGCCGCTCTAGCCAAGCCTTTGTCTCTGTCACTCCATTGAAGCTGCACTTGTCCAAGTCATCAATGACCTCCTGTTGGCACATCCCAAAGTCAGTTTCCTCTCGCCCATTCAGCTTCTCAGTAGCATTTGGACAATAGAGAAACTCCTCCTCCTTGGAATACTGTCTTCACTTGGAGTCCTGGACTCCTTCACTGGTTCCTCCCGTTCTTCATCTCTAAATGTTAGCATGGTGTGGGGACTTGTTCCCATTTCCAGCCTTTCCCTGGTCAGATCCCATCCAGGCCCGTGTCTTTCAATGCCATCCAGGGGTTGGAATCCTTGAGGCAATGGGTAGAGAATGGAACAGCATCTCCAGAACCCCTGCTGGATAGGAATCCTTGCTACACCCCCGCTGAGCTGTGACATTGTTGTTAAATAGTCTTCTGTGGCATCTTACCTGAGTTCTCCCAAAGGCAGAGTCTGAGACAAAGGCTTACAAGTCAGTCTTCTACCTGGGAACCTGAGCCAGGGAGCAGGAGGGAGAGAGAGGAAGAGTGAAATAGGGACAGAGGGTCGTGTTAACGAATTGGCCTCCTCTATGGGTGACTGTTGCTCAATCCTGCAGGAGCTCTTCTCATAGCATTGCTGGCCCTCTGCATATATGACCATTTACCTGGTGGTGACCCTGACCCTCATATCTTCCCTGCTTGGTGGGCATCTCAGAAACCCGTCATGTTCAATACAGAGCTCTGATTGCCTGTTCCTCCTCCAATCTGACTCTTCCTCCAGTCTTCTTCATTGTCCTTATGTGGCCTAGATCATCACTACCCTCCCCACCCTTCACAGTCAATCCATCATCAAACTCAATCTACACCCAGTCTGACCTCCTCATTAATTTCCGTTACGAAGGAACCAGCCCAGGCCAAGTCACTGTCCCCCTGCTGGACCCACTGCAGTAGCCTCCCAGCAGTCTCTGGCCTCTGCTCTGGCCTCCCTACAGTTTATTCTGTGACAGCAGCCTGAGTGATAATGTCACTCCCCTGATTAAAACAGCCTCGCAACAGCTTCCTGTTATCATTTTTTTTTATAACAGCTTTATTGAAATGTAATTCACATACCATGTAACTCACTCATTCACAGTGTGCAATTCAGCAGTTGTTTGGTATATTCACGGGATTATTTGACTATGACCATGATGTTTGGGAACCTTTTCATCACCCCTATTCATATTCACTGCCCATTTCCTCCCAACCCTACCATCCCTGGGCTCATCTCCTTGAGAAATGAAACTACTTCCTGTGTCTATGGATTTGCCTATTTTGGACATTTTGCATAAATAGAATCATGTAATATGTGTCTTTGTGACCAGTTTCTTTTTTCTCTTATTCTTTTTTCATTGTTTTGCTGTTAATCCTCACCTGAGAATATTTTTTTCCAATAATTTTATTTTATTTTTCAGAGAGAAGTGAGGAGGGGGAGGTAAGGAAGAGCTGAGAGAGAGAGAGAGAAACATCGATGTGAGAGATCGGTTGCCTCCCTCACATGCCCCAATCTACTGGGACTTGGAAATGAAGCTGCAACCCAGGTATGTGCCATTGACCGGGAATTGAACCCCAGGGTCCTTTGGTGCACAGGCCAATGCTCTAACCACTGAGCACATACATGGCCAGGGCTTTCCTGATATTCTTAAAATAAGAACCAAACTTCCTGTGTAGTTTGGAGTCCATGGGAGGCTCCCCTGCTCCTCCCAGTCCATCTCCTGCAGCCTCCAAGTCAGTGCTGGGAGCAGGCCCACTCCTTAGCCTCAGGCAACCCTTGCCTGTCCTCTCTTTTTCAGATCAGTGTAGGGGCCACTCCTTTTCATGACTCAGGTGTCTTGTCTGCCCAAATGTCACCTCCTCAGGGAGAATTTTCCTCTTTTCCATAACCTCTCCCCACTGCCAATCCCTACCCCTTCTCCTTGCTATAAAAAATATCTGTGTTTGTTTACTTATTTGCTGACTGGCTTAGACCCCCGGCCCTCTCCCTTTAGATCTCTACAGAGCTTTGTCCTGTTCACACTTGTATTCTCAGCACTTAGATCGGAGCTGGGCACATGGTTGATGTTTGGCATTTGCTGCCCGAATGTTTGGGCAATGCTCCTAGGAATCCCTCTGAGGAGTTTCCACAAGGCCTTCCACCCCCTAAAACAGTGTGAGACACCTTCAAAGTTACAAGTTCTTCCCTAGGTCTTACAAAGCCCTCCATGTCACATCCGTTTTCTTTTTCTGCTGGGTATTGCAGTCCTCATGCTCACCTATCCCCCCACAACCTCCACACACCAGCTAAACTCTTCCCTCAGCCTTTCCTCAGAGATCCTCTTCCTGGAGTGTCTTTGCTCCCCCAGGGGAGAGCACCCCACCTACCACCTGTGAGGGTTGCTGCTCCAACACAAATCAAACACCATGGCCTGAAGACACCAGTCCTCATCATCAGCCAAGCTCTGGGCTTCTGCTCTGGACTTGGTCTTCTCCTTACCTTGATTGGAGTCCTGATATTGCCTTCTTCCTTTCTCTTTAAAATTCTCAGCCTGGCTCTAGTCATTTTGGCTCAGTGGATGGAGCATCAGCCTACAGACTGAAGGGTCCCAGATTCAATTTCAGTCAAGGGCACATGCCCAGGGTACACACTCGATCCCCAGTAAAGGGTGTGTGGGAGGCAGCCAATCAATGATTCTCTCTCATCATTGATATTTCTCTCTCTCTCTCTCTCTCTCTCCCTCTCCCTTCCTAACTGAAATAAATAAAAATATATTTAAAACTAAATCTCAGCCTGGTGGCAAAACAGGCCTTTTCATACGTTGCTGATGGGAATGGAAATGGCACAGCCTCTACAGAGGACCATGTGGAATATCTCTCTAAATTACGAACACACAAACCATTGGGCCCTGGGTACCTGTTCACACCTGAAAGTACACATCTGGCCCTTCGGACAAAGGGCTGGGGTCTGACCACCTAGTGCCATCAGCAGAGGACTGGTTTAGAACAAGGAACACTTTGCAGTAAGAAGAAATAGGAAACCTTCTCTGTGAGGATATAGAACAATCCCCAGGAAATATTGTCAAGAAAAACCATGATGCCCTAGCCGGTGTGACTCCCTGGATAGTGTTGGTCCACAGACTGAGGGGTCCTGAGTTCGATTTTTGTCAAGGGCAATTTCCTTGATTGCAGATTCCCTGGCCCTAATTGGGGTGCGTGCAGGAGGCAACCAATCAATGTTTCTCTCTGTCACTCCCTCTCCCTTTCACTCTCTGTAAAAAAAAAAAAAAAAAAAAAAAGG
>PVJN01065314.1:0-10289 GCA_004026805.1 Lasiurus borealis | reverse complement strand
CCCCCCCCCGCTAGCCTGCTCACCCAAAACTGGACCCTCCCCACCAGCCTGCTCACCCCCAACTGCACCCTTGTCAGCTTGATCACCCCCAACTGTCTTCCCCTCCTGGCCTGATCACCCCTAACCACCTCTGATTCAGCCTGCCACCATGGTTTTGTCTGGAAAGACATCTGGAAGGTCTCCTGGAAGGTCTCCCAGTATAATTAGCATATTAACCTCTTATCACAGATGTTTCTGTGATGCTATTTTTTATGACATTAGCATTTAAATCAGTAGACTTTGAATAAAGCAAAATACCCTCTATAATGTGGGTGGGCCTCATCAAATTAGTTGAAGGCCTTAAAAGACTGACCTCTCCAAAATAACAAAAAAATTATGCCAGCAGGCTGCCTTTGGACTTAAACTGCAAGTCTTATATGTATCTATAGCCTATAGAAATACCATGCAGATTTTGGACTTGCCAAGCCTGCACAACTGCATAATCCAATTCCTTAAAATAATTATTGGTAGATTATAGATAGATGATGATGATAGATAGATAGATAGATGATAAATAGATAAATAGATAGATGATAGATCGATAGATAGATAGATAGATAGATAGATAGATAGATAGATAGATAGATAATAGGTAAAGAACGTAGATATGTATATCTATACCTCTGTATCTATCTACACCTTCATCCTGTTGGTTCAGTTTCTCTGGATAACCGTCAGTCATACAAGTAGGCTAGGCTGGATCCATCAAAAAGGAGATCCTCCTTATGTTGGTTCCAATTAGGGGAAATAAAAAGCAGGTGTAAGAAATTAGATGCCTATAAAAACCCCAATCAAATCCTGATTGATTTAATGTATCACTGAGTACCTTTAGATAGTAGATCTCCAATAAATATTTGTTGAGTGAATGAGTCTGTGTTTTAAATATGGCTGACTTCTATTTTCACTGTTTTGTGCCACATTAAATCCTAGAGAGTTGAATTTACCTATCTTTTAAATAATGGGTTTGAGATTACTAAATTTGCATAAAATCTGGCCTTATGATTTCATGTCATGTAGAGAGGATTGCAGAGCTGACGAGAAATTTCCAGTCAATCAATCCTCATCCTTGTATCCAAATAATATATATTAGTTTTCTATTTCTGTTTAATGGCAGCATAGAATTCCATTGTGTAGATGTACCTTAGTTTTCTAATCCACTCATCTGCTGACGGGCATCTAGGCTGTTTCCAAATTGTAGCTATTGTAAATTGTGCTGCTATGAACATAGGGGTACATAAATCCTTTCTGATTGGTGTTTGTAATTTCTTAGGATATATTTCTAAGAGTGGGATTGCTGGGTCAAAAGGGAGTTCCATTTTTAGTTTTTTGAGGAAACTCCATACTGGACTCCATATATAACTAATTATCACAAATTTGGTGGCTTAAAACAATACCCATTTATTAGCTCACCATTCTGTTGGTCTCTGCTTAGAGCCTCATGAGGCCAAAATCATGGTATCGATAATTGAAAAATCAAATTGAGCTGAACTGGGCTTATAAAGAGGCTCTGAGGGGAAGAATCTATCTCCAAGCTCACTCAAGTTGCTGGCATAATTTGTTTCCTTTGCAGCTATAAGACTGAATTTCCATTTTCTTTCTGGCTGTAGGCCATGGACCACTTATAACCTCTTATAGGCCATTCTCAGGTCTTTTCCGTAAGGTTCCTGCATACTTAAATCAGCAATAGTGGATTGAATCCTTTCTCACATTGGAATTTCCCTATCTGTTCTGCTACAACATCAAAAAGTTGTGTGTGTGTGTGTGTGTGTGTGTGTGTGTGTGTGTGTGTGTTTATTATTTTAAAGGGTTCATATGATTAGATTAGGCAACTCTCCACTATTTCCTTATGTTAAGGTCAGCTCCTAAGTAACCTTAATTATATCTGTAACATTCCTTTTGCCATATAACAATATAAACATGCAAGTAACAAGGGGTGATGGTCATTGAGGTATTTAATTTTATTTTTTATTGTGTTACATGTATACATATCTCCCCATTGCCCACCCTTCCAGGCATACCCCAATCCCCCAGAGTCTGTGTTCATTGGTTATGCTTATATGCATGCATACAAGTCAGTGATAACATTTGCAAATATGTTCTCCCATACAGTGGTCTTTCTTGTTGTTTTGTTGATGGTTGTTTTTTGCTGTGCAAAAGTTTTTATTTTGATGTAGTCCCATTTGTTTATTTTTTCTTTAGCTTCCATTGCCTTTGGAGCAGTATCAGTGAAGAAGTTCTTTCGGCATATATCTGAGATTGTGCTGCCTGTGGATTCCTCTAGTATTTTTATGGTTTCCCATCTAATGATTAAATCCTGTATCCATTTCGAGTTTACTTTTGTATTTGGTGTAAGTTGGTGGTCCAGTTTCATTTTTTTGCATGAATCTGTCCAATTTTCCTAACACCATTTATCGAAGAGGCTACCTTGCCTCCATTGTATGTTCATGCCTCCTTTGTCAAATATTAATTGAGCATAGTGGTTTGGGTGTATATCTGGATTCTCTATTCTATTCCATTGGTCTATACGTCTGTCCTTGTGCCAGTACCAGGCTGTTTTGAGAACAGTTGCTCTCTAATATAGCTTGAAATCTGGTATTGAGATCCCACCTACTTTATTCTTCTTTCTCAGAATTGCTGTGGCTATTCGCTATCTTTTTTTGTTCTGGATAAATCTTTGGAGAATAATTTCTAGGTCTGTGAAATACGTTGTTGGTATTTTAATGGGTACTTCATTGAATCTATAGATTGCTTTGGGTAGTATAGACATTTTGATGATGTTGATTCTCCCAATCCATGAGCATGATATGCTCTTCCATCTGTTTACATCTTCCTCTATCTCTTTTTTCATTGTCCTGTAGTTTTCTACATATAGGTCTTTTATCTCCTTAGTTGGTTTATTCTTAGGTATCTTAATTTTTTTGGTGCGATGGTAAATGAGATTGCTTTTTTAGTCTCTCTTTCTGTAATTTCACAATTAGTGTATAGAAATGCCACAGATTTCTTGGTATTAATTTTGTATCCTGCTACATTGCCAAATTCATTTATTAAGTAAATTAGTTGTGGGATGGAGTCCTTCGGGTTTTTTATGTACAGTATCATATCATATGCTAGGAAGGACAGCTTTACTTCTTCTTTTCCAATTTGGATGCCGTTTATTTCTTCTTGTCTAATTGTAATGGCTAATACTTCCAGTACTATGTCAAACAGGAGAGGTGAGAGTGGGCATCCCTGTCTTGTTCCTGTTCTTAGGGGAAAGGGTTTTAGTTTTTGCCCATTGAGTATGATGTTAGCTGTGGGTTTATCATATATGGATTTTATGATGTTGAGGTATGATCCTCTATTCCACTTTGCTGAGAGTTTTTATCAAGAAATGGTGTTGGATTTTTGTCAAATGCTTTTTGGCATCAGTTGATATGACTATGTGATTTTTATCTCTCAATTTGTTTATGTGATGTATCATGTTTATTGATTGGCGGATATTGTACCACGCTTGCATTCCTGAGATGAATCCTACTTGGTCATAGTGTATGATCTTTCTGATGTACTGCTGGATCCGATTTGCTAGAATTTTGTTGAGGATTTTGGCATCTATGTTCATGAGAGATATTGGCCTATTATTCTCTTTCCTTGTGTTGTCTTTATCTAGTTTTGGTATTAGGGTGTCAAAATCAAATTGGGAGAAATATAAATAAATAAAAAATAAAATAACATAATAAAAAGGAGAAGAAGAAGAAAAGAGAAAGGGGAAAATGTCAGAGATAAAAGAAAGAGGATAAGAAAGAAAAGGGGAACAAAATATAGATTTGAGGAGAAAACTCCAATAGAACAGCCACCAATCCCAACAAATGCTGGCAAGAAGCACCTCGAGATTAATGCAAACTACAAATAACAACTAATATCAAGGGAGGCGAGGAAAAAAGAGAGGTAAAAAACAAAGCAAACAAAAAGGAAAATAAAACAAGTAGAATAAGCTAAAACAATCCACAAAAAAAGTACAAAACATCGATATAATCACCATTCAGGCAAACAGCAACAAAAGGACAGAGAAAAACAACTTTTGGGATAGTGAAGACAAGAAAAAAGAAGTTTGTATGGACTTGGAGAAGGGGATTTGAAATTAGATATGTAAGTGGGGTGAAATTTTAACCAGCTAAAGAGAAAGAATAGGGAGAATATAATGTTGGAAAATGGAAAAAGGAAACAAGACAACAAAATGGGGAAAGTTAGGAGGAGAGTGTTGGCATAAAGGTAGAGGTCAGATAGACTACAATTATGCTAAAGGAAAGATGAAAATAGAATGTAGAACTCTAATCCCAAAGTAAAATAAAGAGAAAACAAAATGACACTTGTTTTTTTTTTCCAAAAAGGTAGAATAGTAGTAGTAATAATAGTAGTTGAAAACAAAAATCTGGTAATTAAAAAGGTAAAATCAATTGTGGAGAAAAGAAAAAAATAGTTTTTTTTTTTAATTAAAATGTGCAAAAATAAAAAATACAATAAAATAAAATAAAAAAAATATAATGGTCAGTAATGGAGGTCATTCACTTCCACTATTGTTCTGCTTGGCACTCCTGTTTCCCACTTGGGAGGGTATTGCAGTTTGCTGTGTTCCACTGCTGAGATGTTATTTTAATCTCTTTATTCTTTTGTGGTTAAGCAAGAATCAATTTGTGCATCATCCACTGGGTGGCAGTGTTTCAGAATTGACCTCTGAGACTAAGCACAGGACCTCTCTAGGCTGTACTTAGATCCTGCTACTCTATGGTTCTCAATACAGGTTTGTGGGGATTTAAGCAGCTGGGACACTGTAATAACTCCCAGGTTATCCTTCTGCCTCAGATCAAAATGAGTCGTTTTCTAGAGCTCCCCTCTGTCATCAGCTCTGAGAGTTTGCTTCTACACTTAGGGATCATGCCCTGCCCCACATCTGCATACCTCTCCAGAGGCAGCTTTCCCACAGCCTGGTTCCCACAGTGTGCGCATCTCTGTTCTGCGGGACAGGAGACCTCACCTTATCCCAGGTGAAATCTGACCTTTCTATGTGGCATGTGGAGCTCCTCTGAGTCCGTGTGTCTGCACCAATTGGAGAGTGGTGTTCTGGGTCCCCCAGCTGTTCCGTGTGTGCTGCTGCTGCAGCTTTCAGACCACTGAAGACATCCACCTCCCTCTGCAAGATGGTGTGGTCTCCCAGTTTGTGCTGGTGGTTCAGCAGACAAAAACCCCATGGCAGTAGGGCTCCCTGGTAAGGGGAGCCCTATCCAGCAGTCCCCCACCTTCTCCTTGAGGATAACTGACCCTTAACTTGCCAACAAACACTCCCAGTGCGACTCTCAGCTGCTCTCTCTCCCTCTGGCCAGCAACAAGGCTCCAAATGTGTACATCTATTCCACTGTCATTTTTTTCTCCCCTCTCAAGTTTTGATTTTAATGATTGAACTATGGAGGTAGTTTAGAATTCTTCCTACCACAAAGACTAATGCATACTGTCAAAAAGAAACAATTTTGGCACTTCTTAAAATGGTAAGAAGATTTTATCCAAGATTATTGCAATTGGGGAGAGTATATTACAAAAGGGAAGAGACTGGACTCACTTTCCTATATAGCAAAAACAGCTGGGAATTTATAGCCAATGATCAGAGTAAATGGAAAATTATTATTTGGAACTTGATTATATATCAAGGGTAGGGTGATTTTTTGCTAAACTAACAACAGGATTCTTGCTGTGGGCAGGCCAAAGACTTGCGTGTGGAGGATGAGGAGCTTGATCGCACCTAAAGAATTGAAGAGCTTGATTCATTATAAAAGATGTGGGGATTCTCAACAAATTGATTTAGCAAAATTCTTTGCTAAAATGGGACTTAGCAGGCCAAGATCAAGGCCTAGTTGAGATGAGGACTCAGAAAAGCCTGACTAATGTTTGATTAAGAAAGGAATCTTTGTCAAGACATCTGACTGTCTTACTCAGGGCTCAACATGTAAGAAAGTGGAATCAGTGTAATGATATTCAAAAAATTCCAATGAATTCCTTGCCAAAAATATCTTCTCTCTCCTGATAATACATGGGAATGGGGAATAAAAAGGACAATGATATAAAAAGGAGAAGTGAAAAGAATCTCAGGTAAACTTTCTCTTGGCCAATATGTCTAGAGATGCTTGGCCATTGGGGATGATGAATCAATTTTACTGAAATTTCATAATAGGTCTTTGTTCCAGGGCCTTGATTTCTTTCTTATTTTTAACCTCCATGCAGCTAAGAGGTCTCACGCAAATCGCACAATGCCATATAGAACAAAGATAGACGTTAAATGTATTTTCATTACAAAGCATTCTATAAATCATAAAAAAGTAAACACAAAAGTTAACAATACACATGCTTAGCATCTTTATCAAAGTTAAGAATTTTCGGAGTTCAAAATAATATTTTAGAACTGAGACACAGAAATTGAGAACATATTGAAATGTCTAGTGATACATTTCAATGTGAGATAGAGCTCCTTCTTCGAAGGTTTAAAATTTCTGTCTAATTGCCTACTTCTTAGGCAGAAACATGGAAACTAAAAATGTCAGAGCTTGACGAAATTATCTACCCAAACTCCTCAATATGCAGAAAAAGAGATGATATAGTAGGGGTCTAATTTCTTCCATGTGGGAAATGACAATTTTTCAAACCTGTTTTATTTCTAGAGAAATCCATCTATAGAGCAGCTGCAATATGACATCATATTAATACATTTAGTCATATGGAAGATGGCACTTACGTGACATGATTTCCCCCACTTCCATGCTATCTTAATCCTTACTGCTCTCTAAAGTTTAGAGTCTAAACAAACCATGACCTTTATGCCTCCATAATCTGCTTATGCTGTCACCTAGGTCGTGAGAGGCTTATCTCACCATTTGGAATAATTATTTTTTTAAAAAAAGTTGAAATGTGATCTTTCTATATCACACCTAGACCTTCCTCCTTATCTCACCCTTATCCATAGGCAAAAAACATGTTTTCC
Source organism: Lasiurus borealis (assembly GCA_004026805.1). NCBI lineage: Eukaryota > Metazoa > Chordata > Mammalia > Chiroptera > Vespertilionidae > Lasiurus > Lasiurus borealis. Next base: position 3,247 of record PVJN01065314.1, on the reverse strand, counting down.
TCCATTTTATCATTTATAATATAATATTATTATTATTCCTTTAGATTTCTGTCTCTTCCTCATGACCAGGGACTGTACCTTATTGAACTGTATACTATACTTAACTGGCACAGTATCTGGTACAAAGAGCTTAAGAATTTGTTTGTGGAATTCAATTACTTAGGTTGGTTGGTTGGTATTTGGGTAAATTGGCTAGATGATTGGAAGGTTGGTAGATTGGTTGGGTTTTGTAGATATAAATAGATAATTCCTCAGTTCTTTCAGGGAACTATAATTAAATGAGGTCACTTATGCATGGATCATTACTCTCATAGAAAACATGATTGTAAAACCTCAAGTAAGCTGAATCTGATTCAACTGTCCCCAATTTACTCTTAAGAAACTCTAACCTTAACTGAGTATCTGGAAGTCACATATTTAGCAAGACTATCAATGAAATGTATAATTTTATTGGGAATCCAAAGTCTAGCTATTATTTTCAGAAGCTGCTAAGGAACTCTGTTAATATGATAATGGACTTATATGGTACACATAAATTATGTTTCATGGTATTTTTTATTTTTCATGGTATTCTTTAGTCATTGGAAATCCTTCAAAACAGTATTACATTTGAAAGTACTGCTCCATTTTCAACTCTATAGGATGATAATCCTTTGAATTTTTTGACTGCTAATACCTCTTTATAAAGAAAATATATGCTTATCCACAGTCAAAATCCAAACTAAGCAATTGGTATTTTCATTCAATTACATGATAAGAAAGCTACAAAGATCCCACCTACCTGTATAAAAATAGTCTACTGTATAAAAATAAAAGGTTTCATTGGTGCCTTTTGCTATAAGTCAATGTCCCTATAGGTACTAAAAATAACTCTAGAGCAGGTCCTTTATTGTAAAGTTGTATTACAAAATATAGATTCAGGGTTTTAATTACAGTTAGCTCTCTAGGTGCTCACACCATCACATAGGTATTTATTCGGTCTTTTTTTTAAATGTATTGTTTTTTTTCACAGAGAGGAAGGGAAAGGGATAGAAAGCCAGAAACATTGATGAGAGAGAGGCATCGATCAGCTGCTTCCTGCATGCCCCCTACTGGGGATGTGCCCGCAACCAAGGTACATGCCCTTGAACAGAATCGAACCTGGGACCTTTCAGTCCCCAGGCCGATGCTCTATCCACTGAGCCAAACTGGTTTTGGTCAATTACCTATCTTGATAACCAGAGCTCACAGACTATTAGATCAGTGAAAACCTTAGCTCAGTCATGGTGCTGTCAGCTACCAGCAGCATGAACTTCAGAAAATAATTGACCTCACCAAAGCTTTATTGCCCTAGTTATTGTGAGGATTTGATGTGTAGGAAGAAATTACTTAGCACAGCCCAGATAGAAGATAAGTAGCCAATAAGATTAGCTAGTATCCCCTCCATATCTCTGTTTCTGTATCTGAAAACAAGGACAATAAGTAGTTGTGGACAAAATTAAAAAAAAGGTAACTCCTACTTCAGAGGGTTATGGAGATAAAATGTCTTTGATTAAATATACACTGATTGGCCAGATTATTATGATCTCTGAACACATAATAATCTGGACACTCAGTGTGTGTGTGTGTGTGTGTGTGTGTGTGTGTGTGTGTGTGTGTATAAAATCAATGTAATCCTATATAATAAAGAGGTAATATGCAATTTGACCATTACCCCAACACACAAGATGGCCACCTCATGTGGTCAAAGATGGCCACCACAAGATGGCCAGCAGGGGAGAGCAGTTGGGAGGAACCAGGACTACAGAGGAGAGCAGTTGGGGGCATCCAGGCTGGCAGGGTAGGGCAGTTGTGGGCCATCAAACCAGCAGAGGAGGGCAGTTGGGGGGTACCAGGCCAGCAATAGAGGGAGGTTGGGGACAAGATCAGGCTGGCAGGTGAGGGCAGTTGCGGGGGGAAGAATCAGACTGGCAGGGAAAATAGTTGGGGGTGACCAGGTTGGCAGGGGAGGGCAGTTAGGGACAATTGGGCTGGCAGAGGAGCAGTTAGGTTCCATCAGGTGGGCAGGGGAATGGTAAGGGGTGATAAGGCAGGCAGGCAGGCTAGCGGTTGGGAGTCAGTAGTCCTGGATTGTAAGAGGGATCTCATATTGGAGAGAATGCAGGCTGGGCTGAGGGACACACACACTTGTGCACAAATTTCATGCACATGGCCTCTAGTAACCTTAGAATATTGCCTAGTACATAGTAAGTGATATGTAAGTGTTAACTTTTTTTTAATCCAGCTTTAAATATTATTAATAATGGCAATAATAATCACAGAGACTCTTGAGAACATAGGAATGTAATACTTGATTGCATTAAGCTCCAGCTTCCCATAGAGAAGCATCTTGAGTTTTTGACCCCAGTAGATCTAGCTGGTTCTGTCTACAAGGAAGCACATGCATTAATACAGTGGGCCACAACCCTACTACTTCAGAATCACCTGTAAGGCTTGAAAAATACAGTTGTCAGAACCCCCAACAAAACTATTGAAATAGACTCTTTGTAGTGTGTCCAAAGCATCCTTATTTGTAACAGGAGCTGTAGGTGATTCAGATGCAAGACACATTTTGAGAAGCCCTGCCTTAGATAGTCTCTCATGGGCCTTTAAAGTTTTATGAGACCATTATTCCATTATAAATAACATTCATAGTCATACTTAGAGGGCAAAATATTTTCTAAGAATGAGTTAAAGGCACAGGGAAGAGGTGATTAAAGTATAAGAAAATATGAACTACAATGAAATATGAAAAGATCTGTAATTACTTAATTTGAAGCAAGAAAGCCTAGAAAGAAAATTAATAATCTTGAAGAAGTAAATGAAGGAAGGCTACATAGAAATGAGAATGGCCATATATTCTGGATGGAACAACACAAATATATCAACACAGTAATTTTATACATGCTACAAAACTCAATCAACAGACACTTATACAGTGGAAGAATTAGGGAATCTGCAACATCTTTCTTTTTCCTCTCTCTCTCTCTCTCTCTCTCTCTCTCTCTCTCTCCCTCCCTCCCTCCCTCCCTCTCTCTCTCTCTCTTCCTAAGCACCTTAAGTATTGACTGTTTAATGTTCCTAATAATCCAATAATGCAGATACTACCATTAATACCACCATCCCTATTGTTATAGATGAGGAAACTAAGGCACATAGAAATTAAATTACTTATTGAATATCTCATAACTAAGAAATGTTAGAGCCAAAATCAGAACCCAGGCAGGTC
>PVJN01065313.1:0-10289 GCA_004026805.1 Lasiurus borealis | reverse complement strand
AAAATCAAGTAGGTCTTAGACTTCTCCAAAACATAACACTAGAAAGATTCAAAACAATGTCCAAAATTTAATTGGAAAAGAATAATAAAATTCATAAATGTATATGTTTATAAAGTCACAGAATTCCTTATATATTCAGTGACTCAAAATATTTAGAATCAATACAAAAACATCAGAACACATTGTATTTGATTGCTAGGTGAATGAAAATAGTGTTCTTTATAATATAAAAATAATATCAATCCATTCTTTGATAATATAATAGAAAACTTTTCAAAAATATGTCAGAAAGTAAAATATTCAATTGTGATGCTGAGAAACTTCTTTAGCTAATCAGTAAAATAGTATATCTTCCGAAACCTGTTTGGCTCAGTGGATAGAGTGTCGGTCTGCGGACTGAAGGGTCCCAGGTTCGATTCTGGTCAAGGGCATGTACCTTGGTTGCGGGCACATCCCCGGTGCGGGGCGTGCAGGAGGCAGCTGATCAATGTCTCTCATAGATGTTTTTAACTGTATCCCTATTTTTTCCTCTCTGTAAAAAATCAATAAAATATATTTTTAAAACAATAGTGCATGATCTTACATATTTGTGGAATATAATGAACAACATAAACTGATAAACAAAAAACAAAAAAATAGATCCAGAGACTCAGAAACATCAATCAGACTGTCAAACCTCAGAGAGAAGATGGGGTGGTGGTGGTGGTGGGGGTAATGGGGAGAGATCAACTAAAGGACTTGTATGCATTCATGTAAGCCTAACCAATGGAAACAGACACCAGAGGGGTGAGTGCATGAGTGGGGGCAATGGAGGGATAAGGACAAATATGTAATACCTTAATCAATAAAGAAAAAATAAATAATTTAAAATAAAGAATGACAAAATTGGAGAAAATAATTAGATGAAGGAACACAGGATATACGTGTGTGTACACACATACATATATATCTTTAGTAAAAAAAAATCAGTGTTTAATAAAGCATTCAAATATCAATGAGATTTTTTTGTGTTAAAAAATAGTGTTAATAGTGTTTAAAAAAATGGCAATAGTTATCAAATGCCCAGGAACTGAAATCAAAGAAACAAGATTGAGATGCCAAAATGTTTATCATTGCTTCATTAACAAAAATGAAAATTAGAAACAATTCAAATCCCTAATAACAGGGAATGTTAGTACTATGGTTTTCAAAATATCTCATCATTTCTAAGCTATTTATTATAAACAAATAACATAGATTTAAAGTAAGAAAACTAATATTTTTTATTTGTTTTTTCTGAATTTCTAAACAGGCAATTTTTTTTGGCACTTCATTATTCTGAAGTGCTTTAGGGTTTATAAATTATTATCCTGAACATACCATTTTAGTCTTAAATCTTCTCTGTGTGCCAGGCAACTCAGATAATTATTATTTTTATTATTCCTTGGATAATAGAATTGATTTTTAAGGATGGATATATATGTGTATATATATTTTTTGCTCACCCAATTTTTCTGTGCCTTTCAACATGCTGTTTGTTTAGTACTATGAGGTCTGTCAACCAGCATCTCTGTACTTTGGCTTCTGTATACATCCACCCAATGGAAATCACTGGCAAGAGAGGGGAGCATTGGAGGAGAAAGAGATATTCATAATCCTGAATCACTGTCTGCTGACCTATAGGTTAAGGGGCCTGAAGTTTCTAACAGAACTGCTATTGTGCAGCCACTTTTCCAAAGCTCAACTCTCATTGGGCTCCAGTATTCACATGCCCTTCCATTATCCCTTCAGGCCTTGCAAGGTAAAAGCTTTCTAATATAACTAGGTTCTATGTGCTTCACAATCTTTATTGTTTAATTGAATACTGTCTACATGACTTCACTTATCCCACTATGTGGTGTGCCATTTGTATACAGAAAGGGCCATGATGACCAAAACCAGTTTGGTTCAGTGGATAGAGCATTGGCCTGCGGACTGAGGGGTCCCAGGTTCGATTCTGGTCGGAGGCATGTACCTTGGTTATGGGCACATCCCCAGTGGGTGTGAAGGAGGCGGCTGATAGATGTTTCTCTCTCATTGATGTTTCTAGCTCTCTATCCCTCTCCCTTCCTCTATGTGAAAAATCAAAATATATATTGAGAAAAATGGGGGGCCATGATGGGTACAGATATCCAAGGAGTTAATGGCTCTTTCAGCTATATTGTAGAAGAAAACATCACAACCAGGTTAGAGACTCCAACATTTGTAATCTTTCTGTATTTAATAGGAATTTTTTTTTGCTTTACACACTAGAAATAGCATAGACAAAAATATGGTTTAGGGCTATTAAAAATGTGTCTGTGGATAAAGTTTGTTACATTCTTCCACTAGTACAGAGGTTCTTTTTACTGTGTAGAGTACTCAAATTCTCCTGTCATGCCACTGGTCTTCCCGTCACCGATTCATTTATAATGAAATTACCAGCCCAATGCATAAAACTCATGCGATGGTAGGCCCTTGCAGCCCCGGCTACTGCCTCAGCCCTCGGCTTCATCTGGAACAGTTTTCGGGAAGGTCATCTGGATGGTTATTCTGCTATTCAGTCTAATTAGCATATTAGCTCTTTATTATATAAGATACTGTGTCACTTGGGGGTAGCATGAAGCCTCTGTGAAGATGGACAATATGAGGAGCAGGGAAACCAGTGACATGGACAGAACTGCAACACAATGCCATTAAAATTAATTTCCCTATGAGAAAGTGCCCAGAACAAAACAAAAACCCTTGTAGATTCTTGGGAAGAAAAAACAAAAACAAAAATTTAGACATATCATCTGGCATAAGGCAAATCTTTGAGCAAATCCAGTGGAAATTATCTGAGACTATTCCTTCTTTTTAAGTTCTGAGTTTAGTATATTTTGTTGATACTGTGAGTGCATCTTTAGTAGATAGATATAGGGTACTTTATAAAATAATTAACTTATTTTCCTCACCCAAGGATACTTTTCCATTGATCTTTTAGAGAGAGTGAAAGAGAAAGAGAAAGACAGAGAGACACATCAATGTGAGATAAACACATTGATTGGTTGCCTCTTGCATGTGCCCTGACCGGGCCCTGGGTAGAGGAGATACCAAGAACCAAAGTACATGTGCTTGACTAGAATTGAACCCAGGACCTTTTGATCCACAGGCTGATGCTCTATCCACTGAGCCAAACAAGCTATGGTTAAATAATTAACTCTCAATAAAGCTGCTAAGTTTACTGAGCTGTTGATTTGCTGAATCAAAATTTTAGCACCAGCCCTGGTTGGTATAGCTCGACTGACTATCCTCAAATGCACTGAAAGATAGCCAGTCAGGGCACATGTCTGGGTTGCAAACTTCATCCCCAGTCAGGGCACATGCTATGGGATATGAAGGAGACAACCAATTGATGTTTTGCTCTCCCTCTCTCTCTGTCTCTCTGTCTCTCTCTCTCTCTCTCTCTCTTTCTCTCTCTGTCTCTCTCTCCCCCTCTCTCACTAGAAAAATCAATTTAAAAAACTTTTAAAAATGTCAGCACTATTTTTATAGATAATATATAAGTCAGAATTCAGAGTTTAATATTTGTTTTACTAAGGAGAACAGATATTCAAGTAACTGGTAGAGGTATCAAGGACAAGGTAAAGAGTGGGTTGGACAGAAAAAAAAGTAACTCACATAATTGTGAAATTCAAAGGATAGCACTTAGAGTTGTTGCAAAGTTGTAGTTGCAAAAAAAATTGTAAGTGGGTATTGTGATGAATGTTAACTAGATTTATTGTGGTGATCATTTGGTAATATATACAAATATCAAATAATTATACTGTATGCCTGAAACTAATATAATGTTATACATATGTCAATTATAACTCAATTAAATATCTATAATAATAAAAGCATAATATGATAATTAGACCAAACAGCCACACGGCCTTCCAGGCAACCTTCTGGATGAAGCCAGGGCTGCAAGAGCTGAGCCCCTTGCACAAATTTCATGCATCGAGCTTCTAGTATCTATATATATAAAAGCCTAAGTGACCAGTTGACCAACCAGCAGCTATGACTCACACTGACCACCAGGGGGCAAATGCACAATGCAGAAGCTGAAACCGCAGGCATGGGAATGTGGAACAGACTGATGAATCTCAGAGGGAAGATGGGTGGGGGGAGGTTGGGAAGAAATTAACCGAAGATCTTATATGCATACTAGAGGCCCAGTCATGGATTTGTGCACCAGTGAGACCCCTTGGCCTAGCCAGTGGGGATTGGGTCAACCTGGCCCAGTGCACTAGTAGAATCCCTCAGCCTGGCCTGCAGAGATCTAGCTGAAATTGGCTCTCCAACATCTCTCAAGGGATCTTGGATTGCAAGAGAGCTTAGGCCTGGCCAAGGGACTCCACCAGTGCACAGTCTGTACATCCAGCCTCTAGTGTTATATTTAATAAATTAAATAGAAATAAAGCAGGAATAGGGATGTTATTTTCTAAAGGATAGTCAGAGGAATCTCGGAGGATGCAACTTTTATTCATAGTCTGAATGCAAAAGATGTGCTGCTAGATACTCCTCCAAGGAAGATTCTATCCCAGTTGCTGGAGAGCTGTGAGCAGACAGCCTTCAATGAAAGGGTATTCAGGGATTGTCTCAATTGCAAAGAGTCTCTCTCTCAAGGGCACGTTCTTTCTATGGGTGATCTATACCTAATGATTGATCCAGGTGGAACTAAAAAATGCAAACAGGACCTACCTGATAGATGACTTTGCTTTCAGTCTCCCCCTGGGCCAGTTGAGGCTGTTGAGCTTACATTGCTTCCTTGCCCTCATTTCCACAGAGATTTCAAGACAACCTCCTCATAAACCTCCTTTGAGCAGCACCAAAACAAATGAAGAACAAACCCCTAACACTTGGGAGCTGTTGCATTTATTTGACCAGTCACCCTCTTTCAGTGTTTCTCAGTTTTCCAATGTATGCCAAATCTCTTCCCGCCCTCCTCGCTTCCCCATTCCCTCTTAGATTCATCAGTTTGTTTCATGTTTTATATACACTGAGTGGCCAGATTATTACAACCTCTGAATGCATAATAATCTGGCCACTCAGTGTATATCCTATATAATAAAATTAATATGCAAATTGTCCCCTCAATCAGGAGTTTGACCAACAGGCAAGCCAACTGACCGCCCATGTCCCCTCCTCCTGGCCAGGCTGGCTAGATCCCATCTATGCACGAATTTATGCACTAGGACTCTAATATATACTCTTCGCATCACCTTTCAATATCTCATGTAGTCAATGCCAAGAAGAAAAGAATCGCCAAGTATTGAAGGCAAAAGGTGGCCCAAAGAAGTACTGATGGGTGGTAATAATCTGACCACACACACACACACACACACACACACACACACACACTGAGTTGCCAGATTATTATGCATTCAGATATCAAAATAATGTGGCCACTCAGTGTATATAGATACCAGAGGCTGAATGTTTTAAGCAGTAAACACCACAATCTCTGTACATAATAAGTATTCAATAAACCTTTTTTTTTGGTGAAAATAATAAGCCATCAAGCAAATCACAATATAAAGAAAAAAAAATATACTTCATGCATACAGGTCTACTTCAGTACATGCATACATGCTTGAGATTTTATTCTCAAAGTTTCTTAAAGCAAAGCCAAGCAAAGGAAGATGTAATCAGATGCCTCTTAATTATTAAAGACATTAGAATATTCTAGTCAGAAAGGGTACAAAAACATTTCATTTAAACTTTGTATATGAGCTTTCAAGTAAAAGTAAATAGACTAAATGAGTCCTCAAAAATATCTCTTTGGTAAAGCCAATAGAATATACCCTAAGGATGTATCTTGTACTTTTACTAAACCAATGGTAGGAACTAACACCTAAATGCCACATATTAAACCTGATTATGTAGGAGAATGAGATTTAAATAAAACTCAATTCACTTACTACGTATAAATTTGCATTGTATTTTTAATAGTATTTATACATGAAGCTGGGGCTTACAACTATATTCATAAAAGTTAAGGCCCTCCAGATATAAGCAAAAATATCAAACTAGACCATCTTTTTACACCATACACAAAAATAAACTCAATAACTCAATATAGATTAAAGACTTAAATGTAAGACTCAAAAACTTTAAAAATCCTAAAGGAAAACATAGGCAATAAAATCTTGGACATTTCATGTAGCAATATTTTTTTGATATATTCCTAGGCAAGGGAAATAAAAAAAAGCAAATGGTACTACATTAAACTAAAATGTTTTTGGACAGCAAAGAAAGCCATAAACAAATTAAAATGACAACACACTTCATGGAAGAACATATTTGCTAATGATACATCTGATATGTGGTTAATATACAAAATATATAAATAAAAATTTATATAACTTAACATCAGGAAGACAAACCAATTTAAAAATGGTCAGAGTACCTAAATAGACACTTCTCTCTTATATATATATATATAATTTATTTTTTAACAGAGAGGAAGGAAGAGGGATAGAGTTAGAAACATCAATGAGAGAGAAACATCGATCAGCTGCCTCCTGCACACCCTGTACTGAGAATGTGCCCACAACCAAGGTACATGCCCTTGACCAGAATTGAACCTGGGACCTCTCAGTTCATAGGCCGATGCTCTCTCCACTGAGCCAAACCTGTTTTGGCAAAATAGACACTTCTCAAAAGAAGGTATACAGTTGGTCAATAGACATATGAAAAAATGCTAAATGTTACTAATCATTAGAGAGATGCAAATTAAAACCATAATGAGGTATCACCTCAGACCAGCAGGAATGTCTATCATCAATAAATCAACAAACAAGTACCAGTAAGGATGTAGAAAAAGGAAGCCCTAATATACCATTGGTGAGAATGCAGATTGTTGTAGTCACTGTGGAAAACAGTGTAGAGTTCCCTTAAAAAATTAAAAATGGAACTACCTTATGACCCAGCAATTCCACTTTTGGAAATATATCTGAAGAAACCTGAAACATTATTTCAAAAGAATATATATACCCCTATGTTTATAGTAGGATTATTCATAATAGCCAAGATTTGGAAAGAGCCCAAATGTCCATCAGTAGATTAGTGGATATACAACCTGTGGTGTATTTATACAGTGGAATAATACTGGGCCATAAAAAAAGAAAATTTTCCCTTTGAGACAGAATGGATGGACCTGGAGAGCATTATGCTAAGTGAAATAAGTTAGAGAAAGACAAAATACCATCGATTTCACTTGTATGTGAAATTTAATGAACAAAGTAAACAAATAAAATAGAAATAGATTCATAGATACAGAAGAGAGACTAACAGCTCTCAGAGGGGAGTATTTTTGGGGGACAGTGTGACAAAGGCAAAGGGGTTAAGCCAAAAAACAAAAGCATAGACACAGAGAAAAATATGGTGATGATCAGAGGGAAAGGGGTCAGGGGAAATACAAGAGGGTGAATGTGAGATAAATGTGATAAAGGAAGGAAACTTGACTTTGGATGGTGAACACACACAAAAATGTATATATGATGTATTATGGAATTGTACACTTGAAACCTATATAATTTTATCAACCAACTAGAGGCCCAGTGAATGAAATTTATGCAATTTGTGCAAGGGTAGGCCTTCACAGCTCTGACTGCCAGGACCCTGTGGCCCTGACTGCCTCACAGCCCTGGCTGTCTCATGGCCCCACTCCCCACCAACACCTGCCTTGGCCTGGCACTGCCCGCCACACACCCCTAGGTCCCCAGTTCCCCAGTTCTGTGGAGCCAGCCAATCAATTGCCCCACAGAGGGTGGCCTGGACCTCCCTTTTGGAGCAGTTGTGGAGACCCCCAATTGTTCACCCCCAGACCAATGACCTGGGCCTCCCTCTACAGGGTGATCGTGGGGCGATGGCAGGCCCCCTGATGAAATGCATCACACCTGCCTTGGCTCGCCTGACACCAGTGGTGGTCATTTAAAGGTCATTTAAAGATCATCCAGATAGTCGTTCCTCTGTCAGGTCATTCAATTGATTTGCACATTATGTTTTCATTATTATAAATGCCCCCCCCCCCATAATTTCAATACAAATATGGATTCTAATGAACAAAATAGGTCTAGAGACATGGGTGCATGGAACAGACTGACAGATATCAGAGATAAGGGGGAGCAGGAAGAAATTAACCAAATAACTTACTAGGTGTACAGGTTAATAATAGCGGATTTTATAATCAAAGAACGCGATAATTTCAAGAGAAACATGAAAAGTGCTTTATTCTAAGTAATGTCCATCACTAGCTACACATTTCCCCATCTTTCAGGTAGAAGTTCCCAATAGAATTTTTCTTGTTTTGAGGCAAACCATTCAGAGACAATTGTCCACTTCTTTGTATGTTTTGAAATGCTACTCAGAAAGTACGTGTCTCATAGATCAGAACAAGTGGTGATTTGAAAGAGCAAGGTCTGATGACTACAGGGGGTGGGTTAATACTTCCGAGGCAAAATATTTTAACGTGTCTTTAACTGGTTTTGAAGTGCATGATGGTGTGTCATCATGAAGTAAAATTACTTTTCTGTGTCTTCTGGAACATTGTGGTCATTTCACTATCAAAGCGTGGTTCAAATTGATTATTTGTTGTCAATAGTGATCACTATTAACAATTTCATCTAGTTTAGAAGTTCATAATATACTGCACCTTCCTGATCCCACTAAATACAGAGCATTGTCTTCTTTCCAAAGCTATTTGGCCTTGGAGTCCATGGTTGTCCTGGATGAACTCGTGATTTTGTACATTTGGTATTCTCAAAATAAATCCACTTTTCATTGCCAGTCACAATTCGATGCAAAAATACTTTCTTTTGTGCTGTTGAAGCAACATTTTACTGATGACTTTCAGTTTTCCATTTGTCTTTTATTCAGTTGATGTGGCACCCATTTTCCTTCCTTTAAAATCTTTCCATTGCTTGTAAATGATCAGAAATTGTTTGCTGAGCAACATTTAATCTTTCTGCAAGTTGTTTTTGAGTTTGCCACTCCACCTTCATCCAATAATGCTTGTAATTGTTGGTCTTCAAGCTTTTTCAGTTGACCTGGGCATTCTTTGTCTTTCACATAAAATAATCACTTTTGTAGCATTTAAACCAGTGTTCACAAGTATCTTGAGATGGAGCATGTTTACCATAAGCTTCTCTAAGTATTCAGCAGCACTTTTCTTCAAAATAAAGTAATGCCACTGTTCTCAAAACAGCTGGTACTTGCACAGGAACAGACATATAGAACAATGGAATAGAATAAAGAATCCAGAAATCAACCCAAGTCACTATGCTCAATTAATATTCGACAAAGGAGGCATGAACATGCAATGGAGTCAAGGCATTCTCTTCAATAAATGGTGTTGGGGCAAAACCAGTTTGGCTCTGTGGATAGAGCGTTGGCCTCTAGAGTGAAAGGTCCCAGGTTCAATTCCAGGTAAGGACATGTACCTTAGTTGTGGGCACATCCCCAGTAGGAGTTGTGCAGGAGGCGGCTGATAGATGTTTCTCTCTCATTGTTGTTTCTAACTCTATCCTTCTCCCTTCTTTGTAAAAAATCAATACAATATATTTAAATAAATAAATGGTGTTGTGAAAATTGGACAGATATATTCAAAAAAAAAATGAAACTAGATCACCAACTTACACCATAGACAACAATAAATTCAAAATGGATAAAGAACTTAAACATAGATGGGAAATCATAAAAATACTAGAGGAATTCATAGGCAACAAAATCTTAGACATATGCCAAAGCAATTTCTTCACTGATACTGCTCCTAGGGAAAAGGAAACTAAAGAGAAAATAAACAAATGGGAATATATCAAAATAAAAAGTTTGTTTTACAGCAAAAGAAACCATCAACAAAACAACAAGAGAAAAAAAGGAAGATGGCGGCATAGGTAAACACCTACACTGCTGCCTCGCACAACAATTTCAAAACTACAACTAAAAGACAGAACAGACATCATCCAGAACCACAGGAAAGTTGGCTGAGTGGAAATTCTACAACTAGAAGGAAAGAGAGGGGCTCACAGAGACCCAGAGGAACTGCAAAAAGCTGAGGTACGGAGATGCGCGCGCTGGGAGAGCGGGTGCCCGAGTACCTGGCTGGCTTTCTCTGACAGGAGGGAAACGGAGACTCCCAACGGCATTGAACCCCTTATCCTACGACACTAAACCCCAGACCCAGCCGAAACTCATACGGGGGGAGTTTGGACTGTGAAAAGGGAGAAGTGCACGGAAATTTAGGGGAGTCGCAAAAGATAGGAGGG
>PVJN01065312.1:0-10289 GCA_004026805.1 Lasiurus borealis | reverse complement strand
AGGAGAGCATGGAAAAAATGCTAGGGATCCCCGGCTGTCAAAGAGAGAAGAACCTATTGCAAAGATTGGGAAAAAAAAAAATCAGAAAATTAATTTGGACGAAGCAGAGGGTACGTGTCCTTTTTAAACTTGCACGTGTTTTAGTGAATACTGTGTCCCTTTCTAGTCCTCTCCTTAGCGCGTTCTCTGAGCGATTGACATGGGGGTGACTGTGATCCCTGTCACACTGAGTGTGTTCCTCCGTGCCAGTCTGGGGCTGAACCCCCGTTTGCAGACAGAGAGCCGGGCCCCTCGGGGTCAGGGAGGACCCCTGGGGGCAGGGGCAGCGCGGTGGTCCCTGTCCCCACTGAATGGAGGCTCAGGAGTGTCAGAGGGTCCTCACAGCACACGGTGCAACCTCTGCCCTGCCCTGCGGGGACCTGCAGGGGGCACCACAGAGATGGAGAGGGAGGGTGGAGAAAAGCAAACTCAGGACTGATATTTGTCACTGTGACCTGGATTTTAACCACCCCTCACAACCCCCTAGAGCCATACCCCTACACCCCTAACAATCCCCTACAGCCATCACCCCAGGGATTAGATGGCAGGTGTGAGAACTCTTGTCCTGTTCACGACGTGGACGCTAGAGAAGTCCAGCCGGTCCTTCTCCTTTGGCCGTGGCCGTGAGCTCCACTGGGAACGCCCTCAGTCAGGTGGCTCTGGAGGGGCCGCCAGGCCAGGGCCAGCAGGTGCGAAGGGTGTGAAGGGCCCTCGGACGGAGGGCGCCGTGTACACGGGACGCAGAGCCAGTCTTGGTGCACCACCAAGGGCCCCTTCTCACCGCCCCTCGGGGCCCCCCCAGCCCTGGCTGTGGGGTGCTCGGCCTCTGCGGCCACTCCTTCACGTGGGAGGGCCCAGCGCCACGTCCCTGCCGGTGCATAGCCAGCACCCCGAGCTGTGGGCACGGCCATGGGGGGTCATGGGTCTGCGTGACTGGGTCTGGACTTGCCAGATTTGGGGGGAGCCTGAGGGCTGCTTTGGATTGTTCCAGAAGCCCGGGCTCACTGCTAGGGGTGTGGGACCTCCCGGCCGCAGCCTGCCGTCCGCAGGCAGCAGGACAGTGAGAGGAGAACTTTCCAGTCGCGCGCTGTGGCTGCAGCAGGGGCGGGGCTCACACTGGTCCACGCGTTTCCTCCCGCAGCGTTTTTTGAGCTTATTTCCAAGGCTCAGAGCAACAGGGCCGACGACCAGCGCGGGCTGCTGAGGAAGGAGGACCTGGTGCTGCCCGAGTTCCTGCGCCTGCCGCCCGGCACCCCCGAGCCCGGGCCCCCCGGCCAGGATCAGGCGCCCCGGCCCCGCGAGGCCTGGGGGCCCAGCCGGGAGCACTCCACCAGCCCCGCCACCAGCCCCAGCTCTGCCGACAGCCCCCCCTTCTGCACCTCCACGACCCCCACCACGCCCGCGCCCCACCTGCAGGAAGCGGAGGCTGGGGGCGTCCAGACGCTGGAGGGCGAACACGTGGCCGACCTGCTGCTCACCGGGGAGGGGGACATCAGCAGCCCCAGCAGCACTTTGCTGCCGCCCACCTCCCCGCAGGACCCGGCCGGACCTCCCGCTCCAGGTACCGCCGGGCGTGGCTCCCCTGCTCACCTCTGACTCCGCTCACCGCTGTCCCCGGGATGTCCCGGGAAAGTCACTGGTCCCCAACAAAGAGACACAGATGTGGGAGGTGATCGTCTAACGAGGCTCTTCCACAGCTCCGTCCCCTCTGTCGCCATAGTTACTGTGGGCTGGTCTGCCAGGCGGTGTCAGGCACAGCTGAGGTCGGAGTGTGGTCAGGACGGTCCCGGAGGCAGGTGCCGTGTTCTGTGAGCAGACAGCAGCCTCCCCGCCCGCCCCTGTCCGGGCGCCCGGAAACGTGTGTTCCTTAAGCGCGGAGAGCTAGCATGGTTCGCGTTTGTCTCGAGTGGGTGACACCGGGTGACTTAGGACCACGCTCGGCCCGGAGCCCATTTCGGGGTGTCGGCCTGCACGGGGCACTCACAGACGTTCCGCTCAACTTCCGGAAGCGTGAGTTTAGTTGTCCACTGAGCTCGGTGCCATACGGCTGGCGGAGGGACGGTCCCCAGCAGCCGCCGCTGGAAGTGGAGGCCAGGCTCCTGCCTGCTGTGAGGGGCTTCCAAGAGCCCCCCACCCTCCCGCACCGTGCGTGGCCCCTGTGTGTCCCCGCTGGTGGGCAGGGCGCCTGCGCGGTGTCCACGCTGACAGAGCGGGCTGCCCTGCGACTCTCGGACGCTGCCGGTCCCGATCCCGGGCCAGCGATGGGACGCCCTCGTGCTCACCCGCCAGGCAGCCTGGGTCCCGGGACCTGCAGCCCGCACCTGGGGTGGGGCGTTGTCCCTGCGTCCTCGGTGGCTTGTGGTCCCTGGTAGCTTGTGGGGGACCTGCGCTGGGGGCACCCCGCACCGAGCCAGGGTGCATGCTGTCGCCTGCCACACGCACGGCGACTCCCCGCTCCCCACCCCTGTGTCCTGTCGCCCGTGTCTGGGTCCGTGTCTTCCAGGAGGAATAAAGTCCATCGCTCATCACTGGACTGACTAGAACTCTTTCTCTCGATACTCACTGCCCTTCACAAGTTGTAGGTGGAGTTTACTGCGGGGAAGCGTCACGCATTCTTAGGGACTCCCGTGGTTCACCTCAACAGAGTGGCGTTTCCATGTGTGAATGTGTCTGTATATCTTTTATTGGTTTCAGAGAGAAGGAGAGAAACAAGGATGAGAGAGAGTCTTGGATCGGCTGCCTCCCACATGCCTCACACTGGGGATCGAGCCACAACCTGGGCATGTGCCCTGGATTGGAATCAAACCGGGACCCCTCAGCCCCCAGGCCAGCGCCAGCCAGGGCCATATAGTGGCTTTTTAAATAGGTCCTTCACTCGGCAGATGCTCTCAAGCACCCTGCAAGTGCCCGCAGGCAGCCCGTGCCGGCGGCGGTGGCCAGCACATGGGCAGCGGGGCGGGGCAGCCGGGCCTCTCCCTGAGCGCAGCGGTGCTCAGCGGGATCGCCCTCTGCTGTCGCCTGGGAGGTGAGGGCCAGGCCCGATGCTCCCGCCCGTTCCCGGGGGCCGGAGCCGAGGCTCGCAGCTGCCCTGTGGTGGGCTGGCTCTCAGCTCCACGCTCCAAGCTCGTGCGCCCTGGCACTCGGCGTGCTCGCTCCCAGCTCAGGCTTCCCACCAGGGGACGGGTGCCCTCTGTTCCCTGGGCTCAGCCCTCGGGTCGCGTTGTCAAAGCTTCTGTCCCCATTCTCCTTAGATGTCGTCTCACCCGAGGGCTCTGCATAAGGACCTTTAACCCCGCCCCGCCTGTCACAGTGCCACCCCACCCACCGGGTCCAAGTGGAGGGGGCTGGGTGTGCCACAAGCGGAGCCAGGGATTGGGTGGGGGCTGTGAAGTTCTTGCTCACAGGGCTCAGCCTCCGAAGAAGTGGGGGGTGGGGTGGGGTGGGGTGGGGTGGGGTGGGGTGGGTGTCCACGACTGCCCATCCCTCCTCTCTCCTCCCCATATTTCCGTTTAGCTGTGCCCAGTCTCCTTGTGCTGCGAAAGCAAGGGGCACCCCGGGAGGCTTCACAGAGGAGGTGGCCAGGCCCTTGAAGGACACACAAGACCGCCTCACCCACGATTCAGAGCATGTGGAGGACAGAGCTGGGGCAGGAAGGGCCCGGGGACGGAAACTGGGGTGTCTCTGGCACCCCAACTGCAGGAGGCGAGGCGTCCAGCGGGCCCGGGGCAGGCGGGAGCTGGAGCCACCAAACTCGTCAGCTGGGGCTATGGGGAGGGGCTGGCAGTGGGACCTGAGAGGCGAAGCGAGGTTTGGCCCAGCCTCACCTCTGGCAGAGGGCGCGGCACAGGAACCTTTGGAGATGGCCCTGGGAGCCCCGTGGGGTCCCGTGCTGCTGCCTGCCAGGCCCTGGCGCCAGGCCTCGGCGCCCGTCCACTGCACGGGGCTGGGCTGCTGCCACTGAGTCACAGGCCTGGGCTGCCACTTACTCAGCAAACCTGGGCCAGGCAGGCAGGAAGGGCCTGGCGACACGGGTCCTCGGCCTGTGCAAGCTGCCCGTGCCTGACACGGCACGCTGCCCTGGCCTGCGGGGCTGTCCCGCTGGCTCCGGGCTGGGCTGAGCCTATCCCTGCAGCCTCGGTCGCCCGGGCCCATCAGGGCTGGATGGGAGGGGCCAGGCTCTGGGCCTGAGTGGGGCCACAGGTCCTTTACTCTCCAGAGGCAAACCCGGGGCAAACCCTGCCCTCTCCACCCTGAAGCTAAATGAACGCCCTGCCCGCCTCCCCCCTGCAGCCGCCGTGTGGAGCATGGGCCCAGTGACAGATGGGATGGTGGATCCCGGTGGGCGGGCCTAGTGGGGTGTTTGTTGAATGACCAGAGGACTGAGCCCTGGACCTCAGGGGGACCCTGCCTGGTGTTTTGAATAGGACACGCCGGGCCCGGCAGCTGTGTCGGGGAAGGACACGAATGAGCCAGGGGTGCAGTGGGCGGGACTTTGGGACCATAGAGCAGCTGGGGACACAGGCTCCTGACCCCACGGAGGAAGCAGAGCCAGGCTGGGGAAACCGAGGCCCAGGGAGGGCTGGTCCGTGGGGCAGGACCATGTCTATTGTGGCTCATGGGCCAAGACAGGCTGCTCGCAGTGGGCACCTGAGAGCCCTGGGCCCTGGGCTGACCAGCACCCTATAGATGCTACGCCAGGCCCTGGCATCCCTCACCAGGCGGCACAGCTGCCCCAACCTGGCCGTGAGCCAGAGGAGGGTGAGGAGGGCACCGGGGCTAGCAGCCTCTGCCAAGCCCAGCCATGCCAGTCCCTGGGGACTGTGCCCAGGAAGACAGGTCCCTGTCCTCCAGAGCCTCACCGGGCCCTGTGGCCCGCCCAGGGGTTCCTAGCACGGAGTCGGGGCTGCCCACCCAGGGCCTAGGCGTTTCTGGCGGCCGAGGACTCCTGGGGCTGCAGCGGGGCTCTGGGCACTGAGCTGCCTGCAGGAGGCGCAGACCGTCCGCTCGGAGGACAGGCACGAGGCCTGGGTGTGGCCAAGGGGTAGGAGAGCGCAGCCGGAGCCCAGGCAGGGGCCAGGAAGGATGTGAGGGTGAGGCATGGGCCTGAGGTGGACAGCTGGCAGCCAGGCTGGGTGGGCGCGGGGCTCCCACCTGCAGCAAGGCTGGCAGTGAGGGCCGTGTGGGGCCGGAGTGCCCGGGGGCCTTGCTGAGGGCCAGTCCTGTCTGGAACAGCCCCTCCCAGAGCTGGGTGCCCACCTACCCCAGGCAAGGGGCCCGTCCCTTGGCACCCACTTCCTGTGGCCCCAGCCCCCCTTGGCCTAAGGACAAGCCCTGCAGACGGCCCCCAGGAGGGTGGGGGCCATAGTAGCCTGGGGTGGGGGTCGGGAAGATGAGGCGGGTCTCAGCAGGGCTGGCTCTGTCCCTGAGCCGGGGCAGCAGGGAGGTATCTCGTGCTCATGGTCCCCCCAACGCTGCTCCCCACTGGCCACACCCCAGCCGGGAGCCACCGGATCCCTGTGAGCAGCCCTGCAGTCTGTGGGGTCCCGGGACCCTCCTCTCCCCTCCAGTTCCTGTGCCGTCCCAGCCGCTCTGGGGCCCAAAAATCCGCATTCCTGCAGCACACGCCTCCCACTCGCAGCCCTGCCAGGGGGCAGTTCAGCATTCTCAGTGGCGGGAAGGACCGGGCTGGCCTGGCACAGACTGGATGAGGGCAGGGCGCTCCCGTGACCATTAGGGACTCCCGGGTGCCATGGCGCAGAACCTGGGCCCTGCACCCCCAGCCCTGGGGCCCCAGCCGCTGCCCTCCCCGCTCCGTTCATGCCTGTGCCCCCTCGGCCTGGGCCCTTCCCCTCACGGTGTGGCGTCTGCCAGGGCCTCTGCCACCTGGATATGCAGGGGCCCCGAGAGGCTGGTGGCTTGAGGCTGGCGGACTGCAGACCCCTGACCCCAGCCGAGGCTAAGGTCAGAGGTGGCCAGCCTGCGGGCACTTGAGGAACCCCTGCCACAGCCAGTGTCCATGCAGGGCCGGTGGGTGGGGACCCCTGCAGGGTGTCTGCAGGCCTGGGGGTGATGGTGACAGCCTCTCTCTTCTCCCCGTGACAGGAGGCAGGGCCCCCAGCAGCCGAGGCCTCCCGGTCAACACCATCATCGATGTGGACTTGGTCGCGGGCTCGGCCCCCGGCCCGGGCTGCCGGGCTCCAGGGGTGTGGACGGGCCCCCGGAGGCCGCAGGCCAGCAGGACCCCCGCCCCAGACCTCCCCGGCCCGAGCCCCGTCGCAGGCGGGCCCGCCAAGCCCAAAGCCAGCCCGCACCACGCCACCTTCGTCTGAGGCCGCCCGCAGCCCGCCACCGGCGGGCCCCATGCCCTGGACCCAAGCTGCAGGCCTGGACACGAATCTGGAGGCTGGGTCCTGGTGCAGCCGCAGCCCATCTGGGGGCCTTTGGCGGCCACCCCGGCACTGTGCCCTTTGAAGCCACCAGGAAGGCGGAGGGCGGCTCTGAGCTCTGAGGCTCCTGGGCCCGCCCCTCCGCACCTCCAGCCTTCCCCCAATAAAGTGTCTTCGAGGACCGCGTGGCCTCCTGCTGGGTGCTGGGCCCCGGGCCGTCCGCCCTCCATCCGCGTGTCCTATCCTTGGAGGCCTTGCCGGGGCCTCCGGGACCCTGTGGGAGGGGCTTGAGGAGGTGACCTGCGGGCCAGGCCCTGGTCTCCTCCCATCCACGCCATCCCCTGCAGTCAGCGTGGGCTCCTCTCGGGCACAGCGGGGAGGGACCTGCAGGCTGCCCTGCCCTCGGCCTGGCTGGAGGGACCACCTGAGCCGAAGGCCTGGGCAAGAGTGGCAGGGCCGTGCCCAGCTCCGAGGCTGGCACTCGATGACAGAACGGGGAGGGCTGGTGGCAGGTCGGCGGCGAGGCCCAGTGGTGGTGGGTGGAAGCAGACGGACGGACATGGTACCCTGGTCCCAGGCTGCGGGCTGGAGCCCCAGGACACAGCTCAATGCTGAGGGCCCCGCCCTCCGTCTGCCACCTCAGTTGGTGGGGAAGGGGTGGGGTCTGGTCTTACTGGGTTTGTCAGAGGCCAGAGCAGAGAGCCAGGCTGGGGGGTTCTGGGTGCTTCCAGGGAAGGGATCTAGGGGAGTGTGGGAATGAAGACAGGTGGCACCCACGTGCCCAGCACCCTCTCCTCCTGGGCGCACCGAGGCGGGTGCATTGCCAGCCCCTCTGCACCCCGTGTGGGCGGCCGGCATTCGGGCCGGAGGGGTAACTGCTGTGTGCGGGGCACTGCCCAGCCAGGCCACAGAGGGCAGGACCCCAAGCCAGGCCTCTGGCCCTTCATGGCCCCTGTCCTTGGCCCTGGCTCTGGCAGAGGAGTCCAGGAGAGGTGGGCGGGGACTCCTGGGCACCCCAGGTCAGGGCAGCCCGAGGGGGCTCTGGTTCGCTTCCCGGGGGCCCGCCCCAGGCTCCTCCTGGAGGGGCAGCAGAGGTCCGCATCCTGGGTCTCCGCCACACGCAGCCCAGCGCCCAGCGCCTCTCCGCCCGGCCTATTGCTGGGCGTGGGCAGTGCCCCCTCCGGGCTGGGCAGGAGAGAGCAGACACGCAGCCGCTCTGGCTCCGGGCTGCTCAGACCCTCAGCGGCCAGCTCCGCGGCCACGCGGGAACCGGAAGCCGGCCGGGCCCAGGGCCCCTGCCTGGGTGCCATCCTGGGAGACCCAGGACCCTGTCCTGTCGGGAGCCTGTGGCTGAGAGCAGAGGAGGCCGGCCCTATGGCTGGCGGGGAGCTGGGAGCCGAGCGGGCCTGGGGGCCGGCAGGGGCGGCCGGTTAATCATTGCCAGGCGGCCTTGACCCCGCCCGCCGGCCGCTCTGCTCCTGACTCCTGCCGCCCTCACACCAGCTCGGGAGGAGCCATGGGGCGCTGGGCCCGGGTCCCCAGCCGCTGCCCCCCGCCCGGACTGCTGCTGCTGGTCCTGCTGCTGCCGCCGCCGCCTCTCAGGGCCCAGCCCCAGGCTGGCGGGATGAGCACGGGCCGCCTGACCTGGGCTCCCTGTGCCACTCCGGGTCCTGGGGCCCAGGCCAGGCCGGGAGTGGAGCGGGCGAGGGGCCCACGGTGCTGAAAGCTGGCCATGGGGCGAAGTGGGAGTGCTGGGCTGGTGGGCAGGGCAGCACCCGGGCACCTAGCCTGCGGGTCCCCTATCTCGGGGCAGGGGGGCTGCTCCCCTCTCGGGGCCTGTGGGGTCTGAGAGATTGGGGGAGGGGCCTCTGAGGGCCTCAGCACAGCTCTAGGCCCAGGACGGAGCAGGGGGGCCGGCCCTGAGCCAGCTGTCTCGGCAGGCCTGTGGGGCTCGGGGGGAGGGCTTGTTGGGGTGTCCCGTGTCACCCGGTCCCCACTCCAAGGTCTGAGGGCCCCAGTACATGGGGCCCGGGGCAGAGAGTGGGGGCCGGACCCACGCGGGTGCTGTTGCAGCTCTCGGCTCCTCCTAGAACCACACGGAGTCCCCAGAACCGAATGCCACAGTGACCTCCGGGACCCCCACTCTTCCTGTGACCTCAGTGACCCCCACGACCTCACCCACAAGCACTCCAGAGGCAGAGGGTCCCCGTGGCGGGGGGCTCACCTCCCCACCCAGGGCGGCCCCCTCCAGCAGCAGCCCTGGCGGCACAGGTTGGTCCGGGGGGCTTCCTGGAGGAGGTGGGGCTGCACCGGGAGGGGCGGGCGGGTGGGCAGTGGGTGAGGCTGGGCGGGAGCTGGTGACGCTGGCCGCCTCCCCGCAGTGCTCACTGAGGACGGGCAGCCCTGCCGGTTCCCCTTCCGCCTGGGCGGCCGCCTGCTGCACTCCTGCACGTCGGAGGGCAGCGCCCACAGGAAGTGGTGGGTCCCCCTGGGCAAGGCCCCTCCTCCCGGTCCCCCGGCCCCTCCCGCCCTCAGGCTCAGGGGGGTGACACGGGTGGAGAAGGAACGCACGACTGGATGGGCACCAGTGTGTGCGACGCAGAGATCCACAACCACAGGGCTGGCGGGCGGGTCTCTGGTCCGGGCACCCAGGTCACCGCACACGTCACCCCCAGGTGTGCCACGACTCACAACTACGACCGCGACCGGGCCTGGGGCTACTGCATGCAGGGCTCCGCGCCCCCGGAGGGCCCAGGTGGGTGTGGGAATTGGGGGTGAGCGGTGTTGGGAGGCCTGAGCCCAAGCCAGGAAGGGGGGCCTCTGTGGGCTGAGCTTGGGGCATCCAGTCAACATGCTGAAGGGGTGGGAGGCCAGGAGACAGGCCAGGGGACCCTCCCCCTCTGGGGCCACAGGATTGCTTTGTCCATTGCTGGGAGCAAGACCCCCCCCCTGGTGGCCAGGCCAGGCCCTGCGGCCACACAGACCAGCGGCCGGTGAGTGCCTGCCAGGCCTGCAGGTGCCGGCAGCCCTGCCCAGGATGGTCGCAGGTCACAGGGAGGGACTGTGCCGCCTGACAAGTGGCCAGGCCCCTGGCTGATGGGTGCAGAGGCAGAGCCCCGAGTGCCAACCAGGGCTGGGGGTGGCCTGCGGGCCCTCCCAGAAGGGGCACCTGTCTTTAAGGTGGCAGGCAAGCGGCGAGGGTCACAGAGTGGGGGACAGACTGGTCGGGCTGAGACCCCCACCCACCTGCCCTCCCGCGTGTCTCCAGCGGCTCCGGATCCCTGTGCCTCCAGCCCCTGCCTCAACGGGGGCTCCTGCACCAGCACCCAGGACCCCGGCGCCTACCACTGCACCTGCCCCGTGGCCTTCACCGGCCAGGACTGCGGCACAAGTGAGCGGGGCCCGGGGGCCACGGGGCCTGGGAGGAGGGGCACCCACTGGCAGGGGCCGCCCGGGCAGTGTGTGCAGAGAGCGGGGACACGTGCTGTGGCCCCCAGAGAAGTGCTTCGACGAGACCCGCTACGAGTTCCTGGAGGAGGGCGACAGCTGGGCCCGCGTGCACCAGGGCCGCGTGGAGCAGTGCCGGTGCGAGGGGGGCCGGGCGCGCTGTGAGGACACTCGCCACACAGGTACCCCGGTGCGGGGTTGGGGGGGGGGGCAGAGCCTTCCCACGGGGCGCACCCAGGGCGAGGTCACCCAGCGGCCGGGCCGAGCCTAGCTGCCCAGCCCTCCCCAGCTTGCCTGAGCAGCCCGTGCCTGAACGGGGGCACCTGCCACCTGGTGGTGGCCACCGGGACCACCGTCTGCAACTGCACCCCGGGCCACGCCGGGAGGCTCTGCAACATCGGTGAGTGGCTTGGCCTC